>JAGVSP010005795.1:0-16660 GCA_022494985.1 Micrasema minimum
TTGTTTTTTGAGAGAAATTTAATTTTCTTTTATAAAACCTAATTGAAATTAGTGACAGACTAATATAATTGTTATATATTTTTTTTAGAAAAAGAAGAAGCAGTTGAAATGCGATCGTAAGACAATGTATGATAGGTGTACAAATGTCGAAATTAGAGCTGAGATAAGCATTATCGACAAAATTAAGAAAGGTCTTTGACGATAGTTCGGTCATGTAGAGCGAATAGATGATGAAAGAGCGGCTAAAAAAATATATGTTGCGACTGTGCCTGGATGTAGAAATCGAGGAAGGCCGAAAAAGACATGGCATGATCAAGTAAAACAAGTGCTTGAAAGTGGGCATGGTAAGAAGTCGGAATAATCGACGTGCGTGCATGAGAAGATGTAAGACTGTGGAGGAAGCAAGAGAAGTGTGCAAGAACAGAGTGGTGTGGCGTTCTATCCTGTCTGCCTACCCCTTCGGGGAAATGGCGTGATGGTTAGTTAGTTAGTTAGTTAGAAAAAAGCAAGTAATTTACAGTAATTGGACACATTTTCATTTTCTAACTAACTAACTAACTAACCATAACGCCATTTCTCCGAAGGGGTAGGCAGAGAGGATAGAACGCCACACCACTCTGTCCTGGCATACTTCTCTTGCTTCCTCCACATTCATACATCTTCTCATGCACGCACGTCGATTTTTCCGACTTCTTACATGCCCACTTTCAAGCACTTGTTTTACTTGATCATGCCATGTCTTTCTCGGTCTTCCTCGACTTCTACATCCAGGCACAGTCGCATCAAATATTTTTTTAGCCGTTCTTTCATCATCCATTCGCTCTACATGACCGAACCAACGTAAAAGACCTTTCTTAATTTGGTCGATAATGCTTATTGGCTTGCACTATAGGCTATTTCTTAATTAATCAAAGACATATTGACAAATACTGATAGATTTAAGCCTTCCACGTCGTTAACGCTCGGTCCAAAGCTCGTAAAGTTCATAGAAAGTTTTTTTAGGTTAATAGATCATGTCCTCAGAAGATAATGATTCGCTGTCAAATAAAATATTACAAAAGTATGAATTCATTTTTACTCACTAAAACAGTACATATTTTTGGTGGAAGTAAATTATTTAAGTAGGCTTCAATTACTATAGCACACACTACAAATTTTTAGGGAAATACGCAGATCGATTATTGAAACGACTGCGACGTATGAAATCCATAAAAAAAATACGGATTACGGTTCATTTTTTTAAATTATTATATTTTTTTAGTACTATATAATTTTACATAGACTAAAATTATTACATTACACTTAATTTATTTTTTTCCTAACTATTCTTATCTACACTAATATTTCTCACACATATATTTTTTACACTTAGCCCTAAATAACTTTAAATTTTATTCAACATTTTGGGTCATGTTCAAATACTTGCACACAAATCTGGATTTTATCCCAAGACGGGAGTAGGTATATATTGGGGAATGTTGTAGTACCTACATAAAGTGGCCACTTAACCCAGCCAATGACAGGTCATAAGCCCCGTAAACGCTCGAATATCCATATTCCTGAATTTGAAAAAATTCTACCTCATCTCTGTAGGGATATAAAAATAAAAAATTTCTACTTTAAATTTTGTTCATTTTTTATTTCTTCTGGCATCTCCTCATACTTTTTAATGCCATTGTACATGAGACAATTCTGTGACATAGTTTTTCTTTTCTTTTCTAATCTTAAGTTTTTTAACCTCTTGTTGCATATTTATAAAAAAAGTCATTGATTTTTAATTTGTTTTGCTAATAGCTTGGAATTATTCCCTTAACAAATTTTGTTTATTTCATTAGCAACATTATATTTAATCCTTTTGGATTTTTTTAAAATCATTTTTTTAATGTTTGTTCTTCTACTGCACTTTAATATGATTCGCATTGCTTTGTTTTGCAGAATTTGTAACTTTTTTAGCTCTCCTTCATTACTAAGGTATAATATAGATGAGCAGTAGTCTATATGTGGGACAAGTATACTCTTGTATATTAGAAGTGATGTTTTGTGATTTTAAAAAAAAAAAACAGAATACATAAAAGCGTTAGCAAAATAAAAATTATTACCAATTAAAAAAACACATGATATTTTAGAGAATAAGCTTGTACAGTCTTTAGTTTATCGTCTTTCTTTTCCGTATAATAATAAAAACCAATCCGAAAATTCTAACTCGATTTTTAAGAAAATACATAAATATCAAAATAATGTTATAAATCATCCACTTCCATAAAATAATAATCGTTTTTTTTTTTTTACAATAATTTTAATCACGAAATTTCAGCCTGAGGCTCTGAGAGAAGGATTGGATCGACAGTATTCGTTCATAGAAAACACTTTGTTGTATTGTTCCTTGAAGGACCTCAAATTATTGTGAGAGGGGTATTTCGTGGGATAACAGATAAGGTTTTGTGTCAAAGGACCGCGGCAGAAGGATAAGGCTTTTGTTGGTCCTTGTAAGACGAAGGGTCTTCGCTCGGCTTTTCAGACTAACTCGGACTTGAGAGTTTAAGAGAAAGTGTTTCTCGTTAATACAAGTTTTGGTAAAGCTTTTTGATCATTAAAAAAGTTTTTATTTAACACATCAAGAGAAAAATATTTTTTTTTTTATTTATTTATAAAAAATAACATTCATTTCATTATTCATTATATCATATCCGCTCCCTATGTGGAGCATATGGAATCCACAAACTGCCTCCAGGCCAAGCGATCGGCCGCCAGCTCCCGCGCATCCTCCCAAGTCAAGTCCACGTCCCGCAGCTCTGACGCAAACTGCCGACGAATTGTCAACAGTGGACGACCGGGACGCCGAGAACCTGATGCCTTGTAAAATAGGCAAGCATGGTTAAGGCTCTCGGGAGGCATACGTAGTATATGGCCTAGCCAGCCGAAACGCCTTCGCCGGATGACAGTAGATACCAAGGGTTGCTGTGTCCGTTGCCTCACCTCTGTGTTCCTTACAAAGTCAAACCACCGCGCACACCTAAAATTCTTCTAAGACACCTATTCTCAAAACTAAGTATTCTGCTGTCTTGGGCCCTAGTTAGGTGCCACGATTCGCAGCCATAGAGAAGAACAGTAGAGAAAAATAACATTTCATAGAAAAAAATAAAGAATTTTCTTTTTTTCAATCCAATGCTCCCTAGGAGTTTTTACAATAAACTCATTTAGGGACAAATAAAAAGCACAAATGCATTTTATTCTAATACGCACTGACATTGCTTAGATCACAAAATAAACACAATATATACAAAAAACAGAAGAAAGAAAAATAAAGTGAATTATTACAGTAACAGTAAAACCATAAATTATATCGATGCAAGTAGAAAAGGTATCATTCAAAATACTTATTAAAATAATAGTTCTTCAAATCAGAGGTCCTGTTTTGATAGTTCGATTGTTAGATACAGAGATTTTAAACATGTCGGGTAACAAATTAAAAATCACAATTACTATATGCATTGCGTTTAAGTAGATATTGTTATATTTAGTGCTTTTAAAAACGTAAAAAAAAACAATCAATATATTTCCATTACTAGCTATATTAACAGTTTCCTGTGTGTAAAAATACGATAATAACAACTTACGACCGTGCTTAAAAAATTATCGACAAAATTAAGAAAGGTCTTTTACGATGGTTCGGTCATGTAGAGCGAGTGGATGATGAAAGAACGGCTAATAAAATATATGATGCGACTGTGCCTGGATGTAGAAATGGAAGAAGGCCGAGAAAGACATGGCATGGTCAAGTAAAAAAAGTGCTTGAAAGTTTTGTTTGTTTTTTTGTTTGTACATTTTATTTAGCTATAAAAATACAAAATTCTTACAGCTAATATATATATTACATATATATTTATTATAGCATTAGTATTTTACTTAGCTTGCTTCTGAATTCATTTAATCCGTTTATTTGTTTGACGGTCTCCGGTAGTTCATTATACATTTTGAATCCTTTGTACATTATGCTGTTCTGAGTACATGTCTTAGATCTATTGATTGTCTTTAAATTATTTTTAATTCTGGTGTTATACTCATGGGTGTTGCGGTTAAAACTGAACCTTTTGTCATAAAATAATCTGGTAATAAACCCTTTAGCATTTTATGAATAAACACCATTGTATTTAAATCAATCTTTTCTTTTACGGATATCATACCAAGATCTTTCAACATTTTCTTAATTTTTGAATATCTGTAACGCTTCAGAATTATTCTCATTGCTTTATTTTGTTGGATCTGTATTTTTTCTATTTGACCTATGTTGCACAAAAATAAAACTGTAGCACAGTAATCAATATGAGGACCTATTATTGTTTCATATATTGTTTTGGCACTTTTCTGATTTAACTTATTTCTTAACCTTCCTAGTAATGATACTTTTTTAGATATTTTTTTATGTATATATTCTGCATGGTTATTAAATGATAGTTTTGAGTCGATAATTACTCCTAGATATTTCATTTCAAAAACTCTCATGTAAGAAGTCGGAATAATCGACGTGCGTGCATGAGAAGATGTATGAAATGTGGAGGAAAGCAAGAGAAGTGTGCTAGGACAGAGTGGTGTGGCGTTCTATCATTTCTGCCTACCCCTTCAGAGAAATAGCGTGATGGTTAGTTAGTTAGTTAAAAAAACATAAATATTTAGCGTGCTTTTTGACAAACTTTTTTGAAACTACATAAAAACTGTACAGTTTTCGGTCCCGTGTAAAGTGCGCTATAGACTATGATATTCTCTGCCTCACTTTTACGTGATGTTTTTGTAAAAACACTAAAAATAAAATAAATTATTGAAACAATTATTAATATTAATGTTAATAATTTTTTTTATAAAACCATCCACCGACTTTTCTGTCTACCGGTTTCGAGACGTACCCGTCTCTTCGTCAGGACAACAACACTACACCAACATGCTTATTTTTTTTTAAAAAAACCCTTTTTTTTTAAATTTAAATTTTGGGAAATTTTTAAATTTTTTTTTTTTTTTTTTTTTAAAAAAAAAATTTTTTCTTTAAACCCCCAAAAAAAATTTTTTAAAAAATTTTTTTTTTTTAAAAAAATTTTGGGCCCCAAAAAAAAAAGGTTTTTTAAAAAAATTTTTAAAAAAAAATTTTTTAAAAAAAAATTTTTAAAAGGGGTTTTTAAAAATTTTTTTTAAAAGGGGAAAAAAACCCCCAAAAAACCGGGAAATTTTAAAAAAAAAAAATTTTTTTTTAAAAAAAAATTTTTCCCCTTTGAAAATTTTTAAAAAACCTTTTGGGGGGGGTTTTTTTAGAAAATTTTTTTAAAAATTTAAAAAATTTTTTAAAAAAATTTTTTTTTTTTTTTTTTTTTTTTTTTAAAAAAAAAATTTTTTTAAAAAAAATTTTTTTTTTTAAAAAAAAAAATTAAAAAAATTTTTTAAAAAAAAAATTTTTTAAATATAAAAACAAAAACATATAGTGTGGGAGAAAACAAATACGTATTTAACGTTGTCGATTTGCTTGGTAATTGACTGAAACAACTCTCGTAATCAAAACGATGGATGTATTATATGTATCAAAATTAATGTAAAATAAGTCTGCTTAACAATAAATAGACTAATTCTTGTATGTAATAAATTTAAGCAAGCATACTGCACATACAAACACGATATTATCAAAGTCGACTTTTAATTTGCCGACAAATTGGCTAATGACGACATACCCGTCTACCGTCTTAGGCGTGACATTCATTCCGTAAGTGATCGCCTATCCATGATTTTTGGACGTCACCAACCGCATCTACCGCTACTCTGTAGGATATTGCGATAAAATTGAAAAAGCGCTATATCTAACCGCTCAGGTAAAAAGTTCTATGAGGAATCGTAAAAGAGGAAAAAAATTCCCTTGCGTATTATTATTGTAATTGATTCTATTGTTAACTTTATATAAATATATCAATAGTATATAAATTATATAAACGAACGTAATATTTGGCCCGAGGTAGCGTTCGCGGTCTACTTATAGTCCATTTTATCGTACGGTCGAATCCCCACTTCGACACGCACTCGATTCCTATGTTCAACCAAAGACCGCTTAGGCTTATCAGAAATGAGTATTTACAACGACTGATATGTGCGAGGATATCATAAGATTGCGATAGATTTCTTGGCTTAGAGGCAGTTTGTAAATAAAAAAATAGCGGATATTCTTTTCTGATAAGTTTGAAAATTGTTAGGGAAAGATAAGAGGAATTCGTTTGTAGGGAAAGCGCCCGCGAGTCACGTGCTGAGTATTTCAAGCAACAAGACCGGTCAACATATTGATCTGTCTCTAAATAGTACAAAGTCTGCCTCACTGCCTTACCCTGGTATGCGAATGGAAAGGGAACGTAGGACATCTAGGAAGGGACGTAAAGAGATGAAACGAATAGAGAAGTGAACCGCCTAAGCCCCTCTCTGCCCCTAAACTACCCTCCGAGTGTAATATTGAAGTTTCGGACAAAGGGAAAGAACCACCTCTGAAATTCATGTGCGAAGTATTTATTTATTTATTTTAAAATGAGAACGTGAGTTGGGCTTTTATATAAGCCGTGGTTGAATTTGAAGATACCAGGTAACGATTGGACCACCCACCAGAGATGAATACTCCATGAGAGTGGTGTATGGTTTAATTTTAATTTAAGTTGTGACGTGGATAACGTCTATTAAATCGATTCAACGCCAGCTGCACCACACGAAAGAAACATACACTCATTAGTCACGTTTCCGGCCATGAGCCGAGTGTGCATCCTAGCCTCGCGGAACAAGGTTCCAGAAGAGGCTTTCACCGGAAATAACGATCGTATTGTGACGCATCTATCTCTCTTCACTCCCCATTGGCGCATGCGACACGTATTTTTGTAGACAGCACAAGCACAGGGAAGCTACAAAGTGAAAGTGAAATTAACGAGTGCTTGATATTAAGATCCCTTAATTTATGGAAAGGTTCTGAGGGCACTGTATCCGTATGCTCAGTGCTTTGGTATTATACATCATAATGATAAATCCAGAAAATAAACATTCAAACAAATATTTCGTAAAAATAGGGCTATTTTTGCCATCAATTTTTCTTATGACGTTTATCACGTAAAATTATCGTCCGATAACCGACTTACAGACAACCAAAAGTTTAACTACAGGAGTAGAAACATTGTTTATAGTAATTGACCCCTAGTAAACATGCTTACATGCAATTAATGTGCACAGGCTTACCCAAAAGAACCCATCTTTGCATACACAGAATGGCTCCCATGGATGAACATCTACAGAAAAATAATAAATATCTTATTGGATAGATCCTGCTATCAATAAATCAAACAAGATTCCTAAAGTGGTGTGCTTCTTGCGACTTGCACAATTTATACACATTGATTTTGACCAGGTTTCGATTCCCGGTTTATGTATGAGAGTTTTATAAAAAAGTTTTGAATGTAATTATTATAAATCTAAAATCGACGTCTTGGTTCTAAGAACAGATCTGCGCTATATCTCATAGTTTCCGATTCTCCATACTGACCCATTTGGATTGTAACACCCTGTATATATGCAAATTACGTTTTTGGGGATAAATTATTTTCAATTTGAAATCTCAAAGTATGTATGCATAATTTTTTCATTGTGCTCGTAACATGGTTGTTAGGAATTTTCATTAGTCAAGTACTTAAATTCATGCAGCCTATACTAAAGGGTCTTTTTTTTTATTACTAGCAACTCTGTTGCCTGTGCATAGCTTCCCTTTGCAACTAACTTCAGAGTATTGATCTATATAATCAGCTGTCATGTCAATTTCGCTCTCTTCTCTCCACAAACTTTGTAACAAGTACTTAGGCCTGTGCAAAGTTAGCCATGTTGGCACAAATATAATATTGTAAAACTATAGAAAATAAAACTAAAAGTTTCAAGAAGATATAGTTTTAATTCATCAACGCCACAAGAACCAATACAGTCCAACTCATTAATGGTCATAACATTGTTCTTCTTCTTCTTCAGACTATATTAAACTTCAGTGTGACATTCAAAATATTATTCAATGTAGCAAACAAAACAAATTGTTCTTCAATGTCTCCAAATGTTTCGTAATGTCATACACAAGAGCATCCAAAACATATATTTTATTATTGTTATCTCATGGACGGAGTGAGGCTTGAAAGGGCTTCAACGTCTAGAGATCTCGGGGTGTTATTTGATGCTCAGTTATCTTTCAATCTTCATACAGTTAATCTATGTAACGGCTCCCTAAAAATGCTTGGTTTTGTTCTTAGAAATGCCAAGATCTTTTCCAACACTCAGGTTATGAGGACATTGTATAATTCCTTGGTAAGAAGTCGGTTGGAGTTAAGTTCGTTTATTTGGTCGCCACATGAGGCTCGATACTCTTTGATGGTGAAGAGAAAAGTAGATATTATCCTTGGCTCTTCCCAACCGATTTTTTACTGGGGATGCTAGGCTATCAGTCATTATGGAGGAGAAGAGACGTCCATTTGGGTGTTCACTTCTTTCCGGTGATTGGTGGTCGCATACATAACTCAGAAAATTCTGATGGATGTAGGTCTGTTCGTACCTGATAACTATCTTGGACAAAGACAGCATCGATTGTTTTATCTGCCAATATGCAGAACCAACCTGCCAATGGTTATGCCTGTTGGTAGAGCAATCTTGCTACTTAATCGCATCACTTCGGATATCGACATATTTCACGACAGTGGGTCTTCCGTTAGAAAAGCACTTTCTAACTTATAATTTTTCTATCTATACTTTGTTATATCATTGTGCTAACATAACTATCTATTGTCATGTATGATTTATTATTGTATTGTATTTAGAATGAATTGGATTTTTTTTGTAATGTTCTAAATAAATGAAAAAAATGAAATATCTCCCAGTGAATTGTTTCAAATATAATGCATTTATTGTTATACACCCTTGGCCGTATTTTGATTTCTGAAAATCCCAGCGCTCTCCAATTTTCCTAATAAGGCTTTTCGGTAGGGTATCATAAAATTACAATTTATGGAGTTTGGTTTTCCATTTCACCGGCTCCTATTTCCGCCAATATTCATTTCCTGCGGAACCTTATCCGCTTCCGGTCCCGTAAACGTTCAGTGCTTTCTGCTCCAACAATGGCCGCTATTTCCGGTTCTAAACTCATATTATCACGTTAAATGCATTTACAGACGTACCCAATTATTATGATACAAGATCACTCTTCTACAATACAAGATCACCCTAATAAATAACTAAAATAAAACTCTTCTCCCTACCAGAACCAAATAATGTTTTATTTAAAATTCCGTATATTACATGAAACATCTGTTTAAAGTGTATTTTTTACATTCATATTTCATTCATGATACTTATCTGGCACTGAAACGTAAGACTGATCATCTAATCTTCACATATTAATATGACTTAAGTACACTTCATTGTAGCTCAATCACAGATGACTATCGACGTGCTAATAAGCAACGTGATAACGATTTCTCACCATGGATGTTTAACCTTTTTTGCGATCACAATGGAACATCCGTTAAAAGTTATCGATCGGGATTATTAATTACTGCTTTAAATATGGAAAATACGACAAAACTGTAAATAAATTAAAATAATTTAGTTTTATAGAGTTTTAATTGTTTGTGCACAATTTATCATGCCATTTTATTTGCTTTAATTCAATTTGAGAAAGCAATAAAACGAAACATTTGTCAAAGTATGCCTTTCATCTATGGTGCTTGGCAACGCGACCGTGATATGAACGTATGTTCATATGGGTCAAATGCTTAGCAGGTTTTTAAGTACGTCGACAATCATCTGTGATTGAGCTACTGGTGTCACTTCTACATACATATTATGCAGTAAATCTTGATCATTTGTCACATGAAGGCAATACGATCAGTTTCACGCTTCAGTGGCAGTCACATCAATATGTAATATTTAACGTTGGAAACATCATTCAAATTAATATTTCGTATTTTCCGCATCGCTAATCGAACCAGCGCGCAGCGATATGGTAGCCCAACGCGTTAACCCCTACGCCACAGGGCCGGTAAAAAAAACAACAACAAACCAACAGTCTTCAGAATCAGTCCAAAAAACGATACCTCATATTTGTCTTATGAAAAGAATTAAATGCGAAGTCAGGACCCCTAATAACCCTGAAAATGACACCCATGTTTATGTACAACTCTCCCGTATCTGCACCCAATGGTGCACAGGGCATTGCGTTGGTTCACCAAGTGCAGTGAATCTTGATCATTTGATGCACGAAGGCAAGATGTTCAGTCTTACGCTTCATCGCCAGTCGAAGGTATCACGTATGAAATATTTTTTTGTGAAAATCACATTCAAATAAATATTTCGTATTGATCCCCATCGGGAAGCGAACCCGCGACCTCATGCATGGCGGTCCAACGCTCTACCACTACGTCACGAGGCGGATGAAATAAAGTATATAACAATTATTAATTTCAAGCCAACTTCTTTTGATATCTTGTTAATAAACTGTAGGTACTGTTTGTAACGGTAAGTAAATTATTTTATTTAATAAAAGGTTCTCGTAATAATCTAAATTCCTGTTTATTTATCTGCGCGACACATGTCAGCAGACAGCAGCCATTAAATCCAACTACTTTCTCTTACAAGATAATGTTTAGAAAACATATCGCTACTGCACAATAATACTGACTCAAGTCGAAATTTGAACTTTTGTCTTAAGTTACAGAAATGTTACCAAGTATATTTATTTACAACATTTTGAGTGTGTTAAAATACTTATACACAAAAATACTCAACTTCAATATCAATATCAATATATAGATGTCGTTAGCAACGCACATGTGGATGGTTTGGAAAATGTAACATATAAGCAAAATAAAAAATGTTACCTGGTGTGGATATTCGCTAATAAGCGGAATGAAGAATGTTGTAGTCACTTAAACTACCCAATGACAGGTCATAAGCCCTGTAAACGCTTGAACATCCATATTCCTGAATTTGTAAAAAATCAATATTATTTATTTTTTATTTTTTATTTCGTTACAGAGATGAGGTAGATTTTTTTTCAAATTCAGGAATATGGACATTCGAGCGTTTACAGGGCTTATGACCTGTCATTGGCTGGGTTAAGTGGCCACTTTATGTAGGTACTACAACATTCCCCATTCCGCTTATTAGCGAATATCCACACCAGATAGCATTTTTGATTTTGTATATATGCTACGAATCAAGAATCATCCACCAGCGAGTTGAACGCGCCATCTATGCATTGATATTGAAGTTAAGTATTTATTGGCAAATTACTTTATATTTTGTAGTTAAGACTCTTCTGACGAGTTAAATTAAGTACTAGTAATCGCCTGCAGATGCATGAACTTTGATTTTTTTTTTACTTATATTTAGACCAGAAATTTGTATTCAGATTTGTGTACAAGTATTTGAACACGACCCAAAATGTTGTATTTATTTATTTATTTATACAAAACTTCATGTACAATTACGTAACAAGTGTACAAGGGCGGGCTTATTGCTATTAAGCAATATTTTTCAACCAACCCTTAGTTATTTTAGTTATACTTATCATTGTACAGAATATTGGTGGGAGCACACAGTATTGAGCTTGACTACAAATTACAAAAATGGTTGGGGTCATTCCGTATTCCGTTTATTAGCAAATATCCATATCAGCAATTTTTTGGTCGTGTTAAGCGTATGGATGCGACTAAAAGAATTCCTAATACGAACGTACCTGGATGACGAAGTCAAGGAAGGCCGAAAAAGACATGGTATGATCAAGTATAAAGTGCTTAGAAATAGGAATCAAGTCGGGCTGAGTGGGGATTCAAGCAGGGGATCTCTAGAATTAGAGACGGCACGCTACCACTGTGCCACCACCCGCTCAATGTGGTGTCCCGTATAAATATTGAGGAAGGGAAAGAAGTGTGCCAGGATAGGGTAGCTTGGCGTTCAATCGTTTCTGCCTACCCCTTCGAGAAAACGACACCATGTTTAGTTAGATGAAATCAATGATAAAAACTTTTTCCTGTTTTTTTTAAAACTTATTTTTCGATTTGAGTCAGTTTTACCCTAAGGGCGCTACAATGCGTGAAAGTTAATCATTGCTATACGCGTACTGTGCGTATACGTGATCCGTGGACGCGTAAAAGAGGAGTGGCGTATTTTATGTTCGCAGTAAAGCTCGCCGTGATGTATTAGCGGTACACTAATAACCACGTGCCCTTTAACGGCTCGGCGAGGAGTATTAAACATAGTAGTTTTTACGCGACTTTTTAATACACTGTCTTAACTTGTTTTTGAAATGATGCAAAGCGGAGAAAGGGTCGTTTTATGTAAAAAGGTGATGATACAAAAACATTATTGGGGTAACTTAACAACTTGGCGTGCAGCTTCAAAATTTCAAAATATTTATACTCTATGGTTGGTAGACTTATCTCAGAAGCGGGCTAAGCTGTGATTGGTTGGACACGCCTTCATTTGGTTACGCTTTCATTGCTTACGCCTTAACAAATTTCGCTTTTAAAAATCTATTTGATTTTAAATTATTTTATTTAACCTAACCTATCATTAACCTACTGTATAAATTTCATCACCTATTATAAAGGATATAGCCATTTGATTTAAATTATTTTATTAAACCCAACTTATCTTAACCTACTTCCCCACTTCGACTCTTTTTCTACATCTTGTCATATCTATGGATTTAGCAATAGACTAGTCCTCATAAAAAGCACGCCAAGTTGTTAAGTTACACCACATTATTAATTTATGTACATAATATTTTTTTATATGTTTTATTTTATTACGTTCATCTTGTATTATTAATCATTATTTAATTAATATTTTTAAAAAAACTTTTGAAAGTTATGGTTAGAAGCACTGTTATTCATTATAAACTATTTAAATGAAAATAACTTTTATTATTATAAATCTAACTAAATTTCGAGGCAAAACGTGTCTCTTTATCAAGGGTACAAGAATAAATTAAATTGGATAATGAAGTTGTGCCAGTGCATATGTTCAATGGTCAGGTCTATTGTTTGTTTAAGGTTGAGAGATGAATGGATGGGTGGGTAATATATGACTTTTTTAATTTTATAGATTAAGTATCTTAAAGTTAAGGAAATATTTTTTATTAGATGTATTTATTAAGTTGCAATGATTATTTAAAGTCTTTTTTTTTTTAAATGTCTAAATTGTCTAATTTTAATAGTTTTATGCTCTACATGTAACACTTTTAGCCCGGTAGTTTTATTGAAATAATGATTATTTTCTATTAGATAAACAACGCAAATCTTTTTTTAATCGAATGTTAATGTTTCTCTTTGTTTTTCCAATATATGTGGCGTCACAGTCGTTACAGTTTAACTGATGAATTTTTTTATTTTATTATTTTTATTATTTAACCCCCTGAACAGCTTCACAAAAACAACCAGGCTTGAGAATAATCACTTTTAATTTTTAGATTCTCATCGGGAATCGAACTCGGAACCTCCATATCGTGAGCCCAGCATCTTAGCTATTATGCTACGGAAGCCGCCATTCTTTATTTATTTATTTCTTATCATATTCTATAAAAAAAGACGCACTTAGGCCAACACTCGAAACGTGTGACGTAGATGTCTAGTGATGACGTAGATGCCTATTGATGACGTAGTGAGTTACTAGACACCTCAGACACGGTAGTATTTTTTAAGTATGGAATGTAACTTCTCTGAAATTCAACAAAATTTGAAAAATGATCACATAAAAAAAAACTAGTAATCTTTTTATTTATGAATTTACATTCGTCATAAAAAGTTTCAGAAGAGTTTTACTTTCAGAATTTTATTTTTTACGTTGCAGAGGGCAAAACATTTTACTCTCGACTTACTTATTTATAAGTTGAACATCTGGATAGTCTGCCATCTGCCGGAAAGTAATGAAACACTCTGAAATGGGAAAGGGATGGAAACTTCCGGGCCGTTTTCCATGCTGTTGAAATCTAGACTAATTTTAAGGAATAGTTAGCATTTAACTCGCAGTAGATAACCCTGGGTTGAAAGTTAATTTTGAGCTGAATTTTTGGCTCAATTTTCCAGAACAACATTATTTTAACCCTTAGCTACTATCGCCCAAAAATATACATAAATGTTATTTATAATATTTAAACTATTTAAATGAATACACATTGTTTTTAATTACTCTTTATTTTATTACTAAAACTCCCGACGGGTTTCGAAACAACACTTGCACCCTTGATAAAGAGACACGAGTTGTTTCGAAACCGGTCGGAAGTTTTAAGAATAAAATAAAAAGTAGTAAAAAACAAAGTGTTTTCATTTAAATAGTTTGTAATGAATAACTACAAGGTGAGTGCTTCTAACATAAATTTATTTTATTTTATCGTTTTTACGCCAATAGGGCTTTTACATAAACATTTTTTATTGATGACACAGTAGGTAGCTATTCATTTCCGCCAGAGATGGCATCCAGACACTTTTCCCCAAAATGCACTAGATTTGTGCTGAAAACATCAATATTGTTAGTATACTTGTTAGCCAGTGCGTGCATTCTTCGTATAGGTGAGTTTGCACTGTAATTGGTCGATGATTGGCTACAGTAAAATAGTGCATTACTACGGGTAACTCGACCAGGCACTCGTATACTAATTAAATTTCATGTAATTTATTTATTTTAAATCAAGTAACTTTTGAAAAATTGGTTGGTTGGTTGGTGGTTTGACTTTGTAAGGAGCACAGAAGTGAGGGAACTGACACAGCAACCCTTGGTATCTACTGTCATTGTCTTTTCTGTGTCTTTTTGCTAGTCGATGGGAGAACTATATTCCTGAATCCCGTGGACGTGTAAATTATATGTAAACATGTGTGGAAACATTTTTGTGTATTTATCTATTTAAAAACTTCATCTACAATTAGATAGCAAGTGAACAAGGGCGGGCTTATTGCTTTAAAGATATATATTTTCCTACCAACCCTTAGTTAGCTTGGTGATGAGCATTTATTATACCGAGTAAGCTCAAAATTAAATATTGCATTGGCATTTTTAGTTGTACTTTTTAAAAAAAGTTCTCTTTGTTTGAATTTTATAACTATTGTTATTGACTGTATTTAACTTGTATAATTTTTGTAAAAGGCAATTGTGCCGTTAGTAATACGTTTAGTAGGTATCTGAAAATATAAATATATATTTTGTTAATAACATCTAAAATAACGTGAGTGAACCATTTGAAGCATCTTCAGTAGATAAGGGTTAAGTTTATTCCAAAAAATAAAACGTGTACTCTAATATGATAAATCTCTTAGTAGTAGCGGGTGTTTGAAGTAGCGGGTGAACATTTGAAATTTTGCCAAAGAATTATATTAAATATTTCACATATTCTTTTATCACACATTTTAATTCAATTTATCAACTGCAAGACTTTAAAATTGAATAGAATAAATATGTGCAAAATGTAATATTACATTATTTTGAGTTTTTTGTGTTTATTTGAAATTCTAGAAAAGTCGTATTTAATTATTATGTTCATAAAAAATTGTACAAAACCACTCATCTACTTTTCTATGTTTACCGGTTTCGACGCGTAACCCGTCTCTTCGTCAGGACAAATACAACTTAACTAACATGCAAATACCACTACACACCTTCACCACAGAAGATTCACAAAAAAAAAGCTTTAATAAGCCAGCACCAAGGGTTACTGATTTATAAATAAGCAATAGTTTAAAAGGACAGTTGGATAGGTTTTATGAATCTGAATAAATAAATAAACAACTATATCGATCCCTTGTGTAACTCCAAAATGGTTACTTTACAGTGCGGGCAAAAAACGAAATGGTCGAAATGCCAAATTTGCAGCGTTGCCAATACTAACGTGGCAGTTGCCTATTTCTTTTGAGGTAATTTTTAGGGCATTTGTAATAATGTTGGACTCGCCCACTTTACCTAGCACGTGTATTGGACAACAAAATGCCATCATAAAGTCATTTTGAAAAATGGAGTTACACAATTTGCATATTAAGGTATCGATATGCAGGATAAAGTATAGAATATTGAATCAATGCATAATGGAGTTCTGGTACCAACCCTTATGTATGGAAGCGAAGCATGGAGTTGGAAAAATAAGGATGAAAGTAAATTGAATGCAGTTGAAATGCGATCTCTCAGGCGAATGTGTGGTAAAACTATGTATGATAGGTGCACTAATGTTGAAATTAGAGCAGAATGTAAGGCTGAGATAAGCATTATCGACAAAATTAAGGAAGGTCTTTTACGTTGGTTCGGTCATGTAGAGCGAATGGATGATGAAAGAACGGCTAAAAAAATATATGATGCGACTGTGCCTGGATGTAGAAATCGGAGGAAGGCCGAGAAAGACATGGCATGATCAAGTAAAACAAGTGCTTGAAAGTGGGCGTGTAAGAAGTCGGAATAATCCACGTGCGTGCATGAGAAGATGTATGAATTGTGGAGGAAGCAAGAGAAGTATGCCAGGACAGAGTGGTGAGGCGTTCTATCCTCTCTGCCTAACCCTACGGAGAAATGGCGTGATGGTTAGTTAGTTAGTAGTTAGAATATTGAATTAAAAAACAGAATATTAAATTAAACAATATTCGAAAAAAAA
>JAGVSP010005797.1:0-10150 GCA_022494985.1 Micrasema minimum
TAAAATAATTTAAAGCAGTCGCGCCAATTACATTTGACTCTCAACAAGACGAGAATTTTGGGAAGGGAAAAATTAGGGATATAAGAGCTCTTCGGGCGTTTCCTTAGGGATTAATTCGGTAAGAATCTCTCTTCAATCATAAAGGTTTCTGCTAAATGCTTAGCTATTTTTTTAATGGATGACAGAGAGTGTTCCATTGTGAGCGTCGCGCCATTTCATTTCAAGAATATACATGTTTTGTTACTTGGCAGATATGGATATCAAAATATAGGTGAAATGGGGGAAGGTTTGTTTTTTTCCCCCCCCCCCCCCCCCCTTTTCTGTACATCATGTGGCCACTATAACCGCCAATGACAGTTCACAAGCCCTGTAAAGCGCTTAGTATATCATATCCCTCCAAACTTCTCGTCTCTGTTGTAAGGTCAAACATGTATACATATTTAATTAAGTGCAGGTAAATATTTTTGTTCCATGAAATATTAATATGAAAATCACGTGTAAATTATATATTTCGTGTTGTCCCTCTGCGGGATCGAACCCGCTTCCCTTATGCGACGGTATGCGCAAATGCGCGTACCACTATTGCCGCGGTGTTACGGTCTCAGTTTCTTGTTCATGAACACTGTGCAGTCTGTCAATCTTCTGTCAAAAGGGTCACGACTAATTATTGTGTCATTTTTGAAACGTCGATTGTGATTTATTATCGTATGTTTGCTCTCTGGAAATAGTGTTTATTTAGCTTAAATAATGTAATATGTTATGGTTTTTTTACGTATTTAAAAGCTTACAAATATAAACCATGTCTACTTAAACGCTTTCGATAAAGAACTATTAACTGTTCATGTCATGCTTAAAATCTGCCATAAGCACTCAGTTTTTTAAAACAGTTTGTGTTTTGATAGGGACCGTTTTCAGACTGCATAGAAAACTGCGCAGAAAACTGTCCCGTATTTTATAAATATGGCGGGCTTATAGGGTAAAATTAAATATTTATGAGTAAAAAAAACACATGTTAAATCCAATATTTTTGTATAATGCGGCTTAATGTTCCTTCATCTAAACGTAGACTCAACCAATCACCCAATATCCACTATTAATACTTAAGGTTAACATTACAAACCTTACTTTCCTAAACTTATCTCTCAAAATACACATTCTACAACTCACTACATATCCTTTTAAGGTATTGTGATTAGGTACGGAGGGGACGTTTGAGAATAGTGTCTGCAGGGATTAGGATGATAGTGTGAGATGCCTACAAGCGTTTCTGTCCCCTCTCATCTTTTCCCTAATCCCCCCTCCATTAAGACCCTGACGCGGATGCACGGTTGGCAGTCTGGGTTGCGTTTGCCAGTCTAACACGGGTGGTACTATTTTACTATTAAAGAATGATCGGGGTAGAAAACTAACATTACACTTACTAATGTTATTTTTGGGCCGACTCTGGTTTTTTTTTTTTTGTGTGGGTGATGGATAATCAATGACGATGTATTTTTTACTTAGGCGTGACGGTGGTAGGGGTACTATGATAAGCTTTTGTATCGCGGACATAACGTATAATTCATTCCGTATTTTTATCACGCACTAACAATCTTAATAATCGCGGTTTAGCTTTTTGAAAAAATCGGTAGTGTTGGCTTGGGACTGTAAAAAGGACTCAATAAGTCTTTAAAACAGGATATGGAAAAGGGGGCTTTTCATTGTATAATGTATATTCGCTAATGAGGAATCTTGAGATTTGTACTTCAAAAGAATATATTAGTTGTACACATACAAAAATTTAAGATTTTATTTTTACAGCAGATACACATTTCTAAAACGGCACAAATAAAAACATGCGACAGTAGAGTGACCTGAATTTCGAGACACGACGAAAATAATGAACAGTGATCACATTTAAAAACACCCTAAGTTCTCTTTTTACGTTTTTTTTATTCTAGCCGGAATGTTGCGACGGTATGGTGGGAATGCAAAATAGCATATTATCAAGATTCGCTATGCTAAGTACCGCTATGCATCGCATGGTGCAGATAAGTGAAAGGTTAGTAGACGTATTAACTATCTGGATAACCATCTACGCTAATTTTCCGTAGGGGGTTAAGCAGAGAGTATAGAACGCCATACTCTCTGTCCTGACAGGGACTTTTGCTTCAACTCTACATTTTTTTTTTTTCCATAATTGACATTCTTCTCATGCACATACGCGATTATTCCGACTTCTATACGTCCTCAGTTTTCAAGTACTTGTCGTACCTTGTGTTGCCCATGTCTTTCATCATCTACATCAGGCTCACTTGCATTTATACTTCTTTTGCTCGTGTGCTTTCATCACTCATTGCTCGCTTCCACATGAGCACAAACCATCCAAATCCCTATTTTTATTTTTAAACATTTTTTTCTAAAAACCCTTTTAAAAAAATTTTTTAAATAAAAAAATTTTTTTTTCAAAAAAAAATTTTTTTTTTTTTTCCAGGGCACTATTGACTGCGGGGAGCGATACGAAGCGAGCGAGGGGTTCGATAAATCTCTACGACTGTGACGGGAAGACTACGACTACTCATCGTCGACAAACGCCCGTCTGACGTCATTTATATGAAACGAAACGCGCGCGGAAAACGCCCAAACGCGAATTCAATCGAAACCCACCAAAGAAAAATCCCCGGGAAGAAACCGGAAAAAGGCCAGAAAACCGGAAAAGGTGACTTTGATTTGGTTTGGGGGGGAAAAATTTGATTTAAAAGGGGAAAATTGACACTGCGTAAAAAAAAGAAGGGGAAAAGTGACGTTTCTGCGGCGGCCATTTTGGGAGATGGCGGGGAGGGGGCGCCCTCTTTTAAAATGGGCGGGAACGCCAGTTTTTTGAACCATTTACTAAATTTACCAATTGACCTGTTCCTCTTCAATGTGTTTCAAATTCTAAATATTTCGATAAAATAATTATGGATAGTTTTGGTAGTCTTTGATTTTCTCTCAGAGTCTTAACTTATATCAATGCATTGATGGAGCTTTCAACTCGATGGTGATGATTCTCGATTCGTGATATCGGTTAATTGTATACAAAATCCAAATATGTTACCTGGGTGGATATTCGCTAATGAGCGGAATTAGAATGTTGCAATGCTTAAAGGTCATCCACTTAACCCAGCCAATGGACAGGCATAAGCCTGTAAACGCTCGAATGTTCCATATTCCTGAATTTGAAAAAAAATATTTATAGTGCAATGTTAAATTCCATCATTTCCATTAAATTTCATAAAACTTGGTATCTACTGTCATCGGCGATCCGGGCCATGATACTACGCTACGCCCTCCGAGAGCAGCCACCTTGCTTGCTATTTCACAAGGCATCGGGTTCCCGGCGTCCTGGTCGTCCACTGTTGACAAATTCGTCGGGGGGGGGTTTAAGAAAGGTTTTTACGTTGGTTCGGTCATGTAGAGCGAATGGATGATGAAAGAACGGCTAAAAAAATATATGATGCGACTGTGCCTGGATGTAGAAGTCGAGGAAGGCCGAGAAAGACATGGCATGATCAAGTAAAACAAGTGCTTGAAAAGTGGGCATGTAAGAAGTCGGAATAATCGACGTGCGTGCATGAGACGATGTATGAATGTGGAGGAAGCAAGAGAAGTATGCCAGGACAGAGTGGTGTGGCGTTCTATCCTCTCTGCCTACCCCTTCGGCGAAATGGCGTGATGGTTAGTTAGTTAGTTAGTTATAAAAACTCAATGACCTTTTTGTTATACTAAAAAATATTTTTGAAACATTTAGATGATGAATGTACCATGGTTTATTTCCATAAACCTGACTGTCGTTTTGTGATTCGTGATGCTGGGACTTCTTTTCAACGGACCCTACGCCCTGATAAAACCAACAGCTGTTAACGAATTAATAGGTAATTATACTGTTAGTGTTTATTTAGCCACCACTATGGTAACTCTTTATGGTGGTAGCTTTAAGTGGGATGCACAGAGAGAAATGAATGAGTACCTACAGTTTCTAGTGCACATTTTATTACACAGAAGTTACCGGAAATGAAATACAATGAAAACTTAACTAATTAAACTAAGATTGACATGAGTTATGAAAATAGAAAAGTACGAAATGAATTTAGATTGGCACGCAATTTGGCGGCAAGAAATTTGTACAAAAGTAACGTGGAGTCACGATGAAGGTTAAAATGGTTCTCGCCGTTGTTCGGTAGCGTTCGGCGGAGTTCGGTAGATTTTGCTTCGTCCCGCGTCGCCGCGTGACGTATTTCTTCCGCCACAAAATCAAGCACTAATGCCGATTAAAAAAATCGAATTACTATACAACAATGTGAAATTACTTATTTAATTAATCTCCGTTGCTCCAGAATTGAAGATAAACTAGTCATTAAAATATACAAATACAAAATCTAGGCTTACTTTTCAATATCTAAAAATTGTGAAAAAGCATTGCTCTAGTGCTACATTCCAGAGAGAAAATCAAGGACTATGTTGATATGGAAAAACGACCGTCGATTACTTGGCAAGTGGCATGGGCTAAATTGCCCAGTAAAAATATTTGGATACGCAAAATATCTCTCCAAGCTAAAGATATGCAACCGCTTAATGTATCAAAATTCCGGTTATAAATACCATAAGTCGAGTAAGTTTGGAGACATATGGAGAGATATGTGTCAGAGATGTAAATGTGTCTAAGGACTTATTTAAAATGGCGGCGTTTTGACAAACTCGACTCAAAATTTTAATGTGTCGAAAATATTATTGAAAACAGAAAATAGCGTTAACGATTATCCAAATTTTATGTTTTATTTGTTTGGTATCATATTAATTTTTTAATCATCACCGATGTTTAGCTGGTTTAGTGAAGGATGTTTCCAATTGTGGGTATATCGTCCTGTGTCAAAGTCAATACCGCGGAGATGTCTAACCATTTGTCAAAGTGTTCATAGGGGAGGACAAAACCCTCCAATTTCTATAAGTAACAGTTAAAAGTTAATTTTGTAAACAGGTAAAGTGATGTCTCGGCTTTTTTTACAAATTGAAAAATTCTAGTATGAATTGTTTTGTGTAGCAAATTAGGGCCATACGTTATTTGCGTAGTGCCTTACTTAAGGTTGCTAAAAGCAGAGGTTGTCTATTCGTCGGAATTTAGTTTTAAATTTCTTGTTATCGAATGCGTTTTGGGTCATCTAAACATAATATTCTAAAGGTGTGGTTTGAACGGTATTCGCTTTATCAGTAATAAACTTGAGTAGAATAATAACGTTTAAGTATTAAGGTCAACAAACTTATTATTCTATTAGTTTTGGTAATTAAAATTATAAAATTTAGTACACTACTCCATAATTTATGTAATTATTTGGGATTATTTTTTCAATTCAATTATTAATTTATCTTCTTACAAAATAATTTATGGAAACAGGACATATACATATTGCTCCGGACTATTTGATTGATATGTTTTATTTGTGGAAATTAAGGCAAAATAATATCGGTATACAGAGATAATAGTCGACCTTACTAAATAGGTGAAGGATCTATACACAGGTTTTAACTAAACAAAAAAAGAATGACCACTAAGAATCCGCCAATAACCTCCAACTACGCCAGACGTAATTATTCCATTTTACTTTAATAGTTAGTCGGCGGCCTTTAGGGGATTTCAACAATAATTCCCGAAATAAATATAAACAGACAGCTGAAACCAGTGGAACGAAAGACTCAAAAGGACGCGGAAAACGGAGAATGAAGACAAAATAGATGGTATTTATAGGAAAATTTCGCATCCAAGGGATTAGACGCATTTGTTGGCTATGGATGGGAAGTAAACTCGATTGTAGTAATACAATCAAGTTTTTCTCTGAGAACTTTTTTACTATAGTTGACACTATCACCTATTTGCAAATTTAAACTTAAAAACCCACATTAGGCGCGACATGCAGATGTGAATTCGATTAATAGCTAACAGAAGGTATCATTGGTCTTTTTTTACTATGCTATGTTGATTTTGCCAGGAACGCCTGGCGTGTAATTAGCAACGATTTTGTGACATTATAACAAACATTAAAAACAATATTTTAAGACTTTCCAAATATTATTTATTTTGTGATTGGATATTTTAACTACTTCTTTAGAGTGGAGTAACAGAACAACCCTAAGGCATAGGTTTGAAGAAAAAAAAAATGTTTTGAGTTTGTATTAAATATATAAGCCAACTCGTATAATTAAATCGCTTAATACATATTTTAATCACTGCCAATGCCCGCTCCTGTATACACAAAAATTGAAATGTAAACAGAAATTAAAACTGAAACGTTACGCCCATCTTGTCCGCCATTGCGTAACGTCCACAATATGCATGGGTAACAAAACTCGAGTGCAAAAGCGTGGACACCAGTAAATCTACGCTATATTTGTACTCGCTTTCGTAGAATAAAATATTTGTTATTGACCCATATGCCACTAAGAAAGTGTTGCTTTTTCCGATAAATTTCAGCAACTTGTTAGCCGCATACCATGTATTTAGTCAAATGTAGCATGCGACATCCACGAAGAATACATAGATCTAAAAATAGCCTTTAATATGAATTTGGGCAAAATCATACCTAACTTTCATTACGGTACTATTTCGGATCTAGATACAACATTACCCCAACAATTTTTTTGCTCGACACAGAATCAAAATCGCTATTAAAATTAAGCGGACGTGATAACGATTTCTTTACCCATGGATTGTTTTACGAGTTTTTTTTCGCGATCACAATGGAACACCGCGTTAAAAGTTTATACATCGGATTAATAACACAAAGCGCATACACTGTCGCGAGCCATTTCCCGAGATATAATCTTATTCGCAGCATATCTTTCATTCAATCTTTCTCGAGTGCCGTGTGCATTTAGCCGTTTTTCGGCAAGCCAAATATTTGAAAAAGCAGTAGTTAATAAAAAATCCGACAAGCGCGATGATATGACGTTTGACCTAACGGCCCGCGATATCGCCTGCTCGACTCTATTCGGCACACATCTCAATTACGGGCTCGGCGATCGCGGTATTGGGGTGGTAATGAATCATTGTGATCGCTTTTCAGACTGTTAGCGTTAGCACGTGTGGTAAGCAAGTTTTTAACTACTCGATACCAATCTGTGATGAGCTACTGAAAGAAAAATCGAACGAAACTTTTTTTGCGCGAAAGTGGCCCCCATACGCACACTAATTTACGGGTACTACTTTTCACTTTACCCGCATTTTCGGGAAAATTTCTTCGCACCTCCCCGCCAAAATCCCAAAAAAAAATCAATCTGACTTCAACAGTAACATTCTTTATCAATTTTACATGGAATAATTTTACTTATCAGGCATACACATTCCAGTAATCAGTCGACACAATTAGTGGAGACAAATCATTTCATTATTTAGTTTTTTTGAATGAATACAAAAAGAGACACATTTGATCTCTTATACCCCCATGCTGGGCTGACTTTCAGATTTGGGCTGCTATCTCCAACAGCGACAGAGAAACTCTGAAACGAAAGATGGGTTATCAAGCGTTTACCGGGCTTATGCTGTCATTGGCTGGGTTAATTCGCCACTTGATGTATTACAACATTCCCCATTCCGCCATCGTCTGACAAACCACTATGACCAAATTTTGAAACTTGTATATAAGTTTGATACAGAAAAATCCGACATGCAATCTTATGATATTTGACACATTTTTTAAATATTTTAAATACTCTTTAGTATAGTGAAGCCTAAGAAAAGAGAATATCAATTTTTGAAAATCATAATCGATTGGTGTGTCGAAGGTTCGACGATCTCTGACTCAAGACTGCCGACGCCATCCAACTGTATTACGTCCAGGTACGTTCAGAACTTACTATGAAAAATCACATTTTAATAAATATTTGCTAGTTTCAGCTTACAAAGCTCGCATTAACGTTGTGGAATATCATGCTTAAATATAATTAAATAAAATTTAGTGGATTTTAAACAAATTTGTTTACTTGAAAACGATATTTAAAATTTCATGTTGACTCCCTTCGCAAATCGATCCGCGATCCTCTTCTACGGCACCTAATTGTAGATTAATAGTAGCTAAATATTCGTTAACAACGAAGTTCATTCTGCCTGGCGCTGACCATTCAACCTTAAAGAACTGTAAACGCCTAGATATTGCAACAAGTTTTTCTCAGCTCTAGTTGAAATGTCGCGAAACGTTAATTATTATAGCCGTAATGTCTAGTGAAACCAGTAGATGTCTACAAGTATTGTGACACACACAAAAAGTTGTTTATAAAAATTAGCTGGTAAAAGTTATAAACTAACAAATTGAAGATTCATCTTCATGGAATTTTCCTATTTATGTGTTATTAATTCGGTAAGAATCTCACTTGCAATCATAAGGTTTCTGCTAAAATGCTGTAGCTATTTTTCTCAATAGGATGACAGAGAGTTCACATGTGAAGCGTCCCGCGCCATTTTACTGTATATTGGCTAACCATCATAGATATCAAATAAGGTGTAGGCAATGGGGAATGTTTGTAAACCATCAAGTGGCCACTTTAACCCAGCTTCCTCCAGGTCATAAGCCTCTGTAAACGCCGTCGAATATCCATCTTACATGCCCCTTTCAAACTATCTCGTCTCTGATCATGAGATGTCAAATCGTAATTCCTCGCTTCTACATCCAGGCACATATCGCAGTCATTTATGTCTACTAAGCCGTAATGGACACACGTCAAAATGTTGTAAGATACATCACCGAATTCCATCGTAAAGAGACCTTAAATTAATTTTGGTCGATAATGCTTATCTCCAGCCTTGCACTTATGTATGGAACACCAAGCATCTTACACTTGTACTTATAAAGGACCAATATCGGCGGCTTAAGCTTTTGAACCAATGAGTTATACATCTTTGACCATAAGCTAGAGTAACCGTGTTACTACCAAATAACCTCATTTTTTCAGTATTTTTTTAACATTACCGACAAAACAAGACCAAGGTCTTTTATGTATACGGACTGGTCAAACTCGGTCCGATGGCGGAGCGAATGTTTGATGAAAGAACGGCTCAATTTGGTTACGGTGTTATGTTACTGGAATTCCAAGTCAAATCCCGTTGAGAACAGATTTTGTGAAAATGATGCAACGTACAAATTGTATTTGTAAAGCGGTCATATGAAGATCCAGAGGTGATTTTCGAATTTACGTGGACACGAAATGTATGAATGCAAGAGGAAAGTATGAAAAGACAGAAGTGATTGGCGTTCCTATCCTCACCTGGCTAACGGGGAAATGGCGAGAAGGTATTATTACTCAGATGCTCGTTGATACGAGATTTGCCAAATTCACTCGAACATACTTTTATTTTTTAATATCAATACAGTTAAGAAGACATACTATACTTTTATTTTAAATTTATTACTTAAAAATAACGAAAAAAAAGTAATAAAAATATTATATTAAATCCAAAAAATTGCCAAAATTATCTCGAAAAAGAATATTTAAAAGTATTATACCCATTTTATTAATTATTACTACTACAACAACTTGCCCTTTATCCCCACCCAAAAGGGGAAAGCACTGCATTTGGGACACAAATGCAGTATCATGATCAAAATACTGAAGGAAGAATCAGTCTTACGCTTCATACCAGTCCCAAGGGATCACCATGAAATATTAAATGAAAAACACAGTAATAAAAATTTTATTCCAAAAGCAAGCAGCCAAAAAACAAAATATTTTTTTCCCCCGTAGCACAGTGGAAACGCATTCGCTACCGTGCAAGAGTCGCGGGGTTTGATTCCCTCAACAAAAAAATAAAAAAAAACAAAATTTATATTTTTAGTGTGATACCTTGGGGGGAACAAGCGTATGACTGATACACCTTCACGAATACAAACACTTTCCCTTACCCACCCAATGGGCTGGCACGCCGGGACACCCAAATGATGTAAATTTATAATTTTTATTCGAAAATGGGACTACGTGAGGAGAACACCACGGCACGGGACTATGCATCCCTGAAACCACAAAATTTTTTCTTCCCCAAAAAATTTTTTCCCCTGGCCATTAAAAAAAAAATTTAAATAAACAGAAACAACTTTTGGTTTTTTTTGTTTATTTTTCCCCTTTTTGGAAAATTTAAAATTTTTTTTGT
>JAGVSP010005798.1:0-18488 GCA_022494985.1 Micrasema minimum
TTTCTATAGCTTTGTTTTATTTATATTCTGAACGCTGTGGTATTTCAATCCTTGCTTACTTTTATAAATTTTCGTGAGTCTTTTGCTAACTGATTGAGCTATGCAGTGTGAGCGTCTGAGGTTGTTGGAGCCAATCAGGTAAGCCTCCCACCCTCTACGTTACAATGCAATTCATTTTTCTATTTGTTTACAAATCTTTAAATTGATCAGTAAACAAAATTTTTACATATTTTATATGTTAAAAATACATAGCTTAATAATGTATAATTTATACAAATATTTCTCTTGATACTTGAGGGCAGAATAAAATGCTAAAAATCGTTTGAACATTGGGTCTATTTTCTGCATTTTTTAATAACCCGCTTCGAAGAGCAGTAACTTTTGGATTATAGTTCAGTAAGGTTCCGGATGTTAAAAAAAATTTAAAAAAGAGCTTGCTATTATTGCTCTGTTTGTGCAGTTTTAATTGTTTTAATCAACAATTTAAGTACACGCGATACTTCTTGCATCTGATTGAATGCCTATAAAAGATTAATACCTGGGTACACTAAGCTATTTAAACCCTTTGTGCTTAAAAGATCCTTTCAGAACAATTCCCTGTATTTAGCCTTCTTGACTAGCGAAAAATCTCAAGTTTTTTTAAAAAATATATACAAAAGCTTTTAATGATTGTTTTTTTTTTGTTGTTAAAATACGAAAAATTGTATACATAAAAGATTATCAGTACCTAAATTGAATGAAATGTAGATTGATGCTTTAGCTCCACCACGACCACGTAGGGGTTTCGAAAACATTGCCCTGTCGATATACAGTTTTATAATATACCTGAATAAATAATCTGAAAATGCAGTGGCACGTGCAGACGAAAATGTAAACACCTAACACCAAACACGAACCATGACCCGTCTCCTGTGACTTGTCACTGCTATAAATAACCTGAAATGTGTCCCGGGTCCGCGGAACGGTTCCCTGAATACCGCTTTGTTAGGAATTCCTGCAGATGACCAATAAGAGAAGTGCGAAGTTACTGAATTCCAAATTCCCCGAATTATTGCAGGGTGTTTAGCTGAAGGCCAAAAATAACGGTGACAGTTATTTGGCTTACAATAAAATAAGTAACGGAAAATGCAACATACGCTTTTAAGCGAAATTTCATGAATTTATAAATTTTGGATAAATTTTATTTTCAATTATTATTTCTATAAATAATACATAATAATTTTCAAAAGTATAAAATATTATGTATTCACCGTGTAACAAAACTCGATGTACAAGCGGAAAACCAGTGAATCTCCATCTCCATCATATTGGATTTCGTATTTTTTATTTATTTGACCGATTGTTTTCGAAAGTTGGTACGATGTAGAATTTTTTTTCGATAAATTTTTACAAGAAATTTTTGTGAAATATAATTTATTTTGTCAAAATAATACTTTGCATAAAGAAAATAAAATAAAAAGCTGCATTTTAATAGGAATTCGTGCAATTTTACTTAATCTTTGGTACTTATGAAAGCTTTTATGAGAAATTTTTTTTTTAAAGACCAAAATCAAAAGTATACAACACATTCGACTTTATGTAGTGTTGGATTAATGCATTTTATAAAATGAATAATTTCCCGTGCGATTATCCAGTGGTAATGAAATATTAATATAAAAAAATAGATGTAAGTAAATATTTCATGTTGGCCCTAAAGGAATGGAACCCGCGACCTCATGCATGGTAGCATAATGCGCTAGCCGCTATACCACGAAGCGGACAAAGTTATGTAGGTACTTATTGGCAATAATAATGTTGCTTATTATCTCCGTGTGAGGTCTGTACGAGTATCACTCAAAATAAACGTCCCGAGTCACATAAAATTAAAACAGGATATATTTTATTGATAACATTTCCAATAATTATTTACACTTAATAGGAAAACAAAACCACTTGAATAAATAAATAAACGTACAGATAAAATTGTAAAATATATAGTTAATAAAAAATATTGGCTACTATATTGTATTTCGAAATCTGGTTGTAATCTGATAGAACACTAAAAAAAATATTACTATTAACAGCATAACATCTTGTTAACTTTTGTTTTAACTTTAGCGGCTTGACTAGATTAGATCGATATTGGATTAGTACTAGTACCCAGTTTCCATAAGTATTGTATTTCAATTTGGGAATGTGGCATTCGGAAATATCAAGTCGTATCTTGGGTTAACTCGCTCATTAGGCTGAAATTAATTTCAATCTTTATTTGCATAATCGGTCCAGTTTTTTATTCGTTTTTAGAATATAATAATTCATTAACATAATCAAGGCCATCTTGTCTATTCGTGAATAGAACCACTATAATAGATTTTTACTGTAGGTATGTATTCATACCTACATTCATGCTATGTAAAGATGATTTTCCTACTTTTACTTGTATGGACATTAATTTGACATGCCTATAAGAACCTTAAAATTTTTGTTTTAAAATATTAAATTGTATTTCGTTTAAATTTCAACAAATTTTAAACATAAAAATTTAAAATCTAACACGCACATTTGAAAGCTTGCGAAAATGTTGAATATCTCTTAATAGTGTCATCTTCCTCATTCATTCGTTTAATTCCTTATCCCACACATAATGATACATAGGGCACTGCCTTGATAATAGTTATATACACCAGTGCAGCGTATTTTTATAACGTCACATTCCTACTATTACAATATTACCTTCCCACTATTTCGAGAAGAAAAATCAATGTAAAATTAAATTGCGTAAATTTTTTATTAAGTGTAAGGTAGAAGAATTTGTATATCTGGGAAGCATGTTCACTAGTGATGGAAATATGGACAAGGACTTTGAAAGGAGGGTTAGTGCCGGTAACAGAGTTAATAGTGCCTTAAAGTCGGTAGTATCTAATAAGTGCTTATCAAAAGAGGCTAAATTGGCAGTGCATAATGGAGTTCTGGTACCAATCCTTATGTATGGAAGCGAAGTATGGAGTTGGAAAAAATAAGGATGAAAGTAGATTGAATGCAGTTGAAATGCGATCTCCCAGGCAAATGTGTGGTAAAACTATGTATGATAGGTGCACTAATGTTGAAATTAGAAAATAATGCAAGGCTGAGATACGTTGGTTCGGTCATGTAGAGCGAACGGATGATGAAAGAACGGCTAAAAAAATATATGATGCGACTGTGCCTGGATGTAGAAGTCGAGGAAGGCCGAGAAAGACATGGCATGATCAATTAAAACAAGTGATTAGTGGGCATGTAAGAAGTCGGAATAATCGACTCTCACAAATTCATTAGCGAAAGGGCTCATTACATATTATGCTATCACACAATCACGTTAATTTCACGTAGCACAGCCCGTATACCTAATACGCTCGGTGAAGCTTTACAGTGAATACAAATTCTTGTCAAAGTAAGTGTATCATTTGAGAAAAGCTTGTACAAACTTTGTAAACACGTAGTAAGTTGAGTAACAAGACTGTAGAAAGAGCCCTAACTTAACTCCAAGTCCACAAAACTTCCCTGTGTTGGAGTTGTGTATTAGTTAGGAAGAAGCCTGCAAAGAAAAACCTTTCTCTTTTTATTTAATTACGAAGGAAAGTCATACACAATGTGGAAACATTATTAGTTTAAAAAAAAACTATAAATGTAGTGAATTGAAAATAATGGTTGTATTATGTATGTAGGTTGTACCCATATATTTGCCAGATAAAATTATTTCATAATAACGCAAAAGTTGGCTCTCTCTGTTGTATTCTCTCATTCATTTGATGAATTACCTAAGATGGCTTGTCAGTTAGCTATCTTGATATTTGGGAGAAACATGATTAAAAATGGCATGAACCTTCAGTATTCCTCGTTATAAATCCATAGTAATTACACAGAGGATCGCAAGTAACGAGTCGTGGACTGTTCCACCCACTTTCAACACTTGGTACTATACATTACACAACAATCGATCATCGATTATGTTATTTTATTGATCTGTGAACGCAACCCGCCGGGCCTCGCCTCCTTGGGATTATGTGTGCCGGATGGAGGTGTGACCGATTCGCAATGCTTTGCTAACAGTGAACTGTGAACCGGCATAACCTTTGTAATTGAGTTCTTGTCTCCATCTTTTGAATAAAAGCGTTGCTATATTTCATCAAGCAAATATCACATAATTTGCACTGAACAAAAAGCATGATAAAACATATAATATGAATATTTAATCAAAAATGAAAAAATACATATTATGTGGCGCGTCGTCCATACATGCGATAAATGCTCCGCATTCCTTTACTACTAAAAAATAAATTCTCTGCATATACACAAATGACGTATTTTAATTATGAAACGGAATCCTGCAGAAAACTGGCAGTAAACAATCATACCTAAATATTATTTTCATCATCAAGATGATCAGTCAAGACTAGCCGACGAAAAAAAAATCTCAACATTACACGCCATGAATTAAATAGCTAGCTCACTATAGGTACTCACCAGTGACGAAAATAAAAATGAGGGAAAATTTTTTTTTAGAGAAATTGTGATGGGCGAAGAAAGAGGATTGATGTTAGATTAGATAATGATGTTTTAAAACCTCAATCGTTTTATAAGACCAATAATTCGAAGTTATTAAGCTTTGTATTTTATTTTTATATCTCCACAGAGATGAGGTAGAATAAATTCAAATTCAGGAATATGGATATTGTAGCGTTTACAGGGCTTATGACCTGCCATTGGCTGGGTTAAGTGGCCACTTTATGTTGCTTGAATTCATTTCCTAACAAATAATATTCATACACCGTGTCCCACGATGAGACCGCGAAACTCCGGAGGGTGATTGTTCATGGTATTCTGAGAAAAAAATCCTTATAAAGTTTTTTGATCCGGGCATTTTTGATAATTAATTTTAAAAAAGTATTAATAAAAAGCGACTATGTAGTACTGGCTTCTGTTTGAAATGCTAGCGGTGGCGGGGGGTGGCGGTGGGCGGGGAGGAGTGGGGGTCCGCTCTGGTCACACCGAACGAACATTCAAAATTCGAATTTCATATCTGAAATTGGTGCAGGTCACGTGGTGTTAGCCAGTTCAAAAATGGACGGTATTACACGCGTGAATTTTTATTCATATTTTAATCATTTTTTATATCTTTTTTTATATCAATAGAAATTAGAATTGAGTTTTTTGAAAAACTTTATTAAGATTTTTTTCTCAGAATATCATGAATAATCACCCTCTGGAGTTTCGCGGTCTCATCGTGGGAAACGGTGTATATATGTATAAGTGCGTGGGTTTAATGTACAATGTACATAAACATACACCAGACAGCCAGGTATGTAGACAGTCTCCCGTTTATAATGACAACTGACCCACATTTTGTCTAATTTACAGCCGATGTGTTGTATGTTCGCGATTTATTCCATTTAGACATTTTTATCACCATTTTGCTGGAGCTCTCTCACAAACTTTGCTAACGAACCCATAATACTGTGAACGTACGCAAACAACTTTCAATAAAAAATCATTGATCGCTAGCGAATAATGGCGTATATAAAAGGTATGATATAAAATGTCTATACAACATTTACCTAATTCATTGACAAATTTGCATACTACTGCTGATTTGCAATAAGTTTGCGTTCATGTCACTTAAATACAATACTGCGACCAAACCAAGGGCGCGTCTAAACTCTTAACATAAAGAAATATGAAAATATGTATTTTTGACGAGATAACGTCTGATAAATCGATGAACGCCGGCTGCACACACGAAAAAGCATGACTCATTGTCACGTTCCGCCTGAGCCGAGTGTGCAAGCGAGAGCGCGGAACAAGCTATAGAGAGGCACGAACGGCCTAAGCGTTCGGTTTGTGTGACGCATCTATCACTCTTCCACTCCATCGGCCGATGCTTCCGAGGAAAAGGAGAGAGCAAAAGCACACAAGAAGAAAAAACAATAAAACTGTTAATTTATGGAAAAAAATGTAATTTTCCATTAACTCCTGCTTTGTGTTATACAAAATAATGATAATTCAGTAATAATAATTCAATTCAATTAATAAAAGTATGCTATTTTATCAATGTTTTCTTATGACGTTATCACGTAAAATTATCGTCCGTAAACCGACTTTACAGGCAACCAAACTTTTTTAAATATAATAAAAGTAGGTACTACACCAATTAGGATTGTTATGAATAATTATATAACTGTCCAGTATCAATTTATTGTAAGGAATTGAATTCTGATAAATAATAACCTTATTTCAAATGACTTCTTTAATGATAAATTCATATTAATTCAACGAATCAATTTTAATTAACCTCACACAAAACTGCCGCCATATTTTATCTGGTATCTGCTAATAATGGTGTAAGTATTCCTAATAATCATGTTTTTTTTTTAATTTTAAAAGTTTTTTGTAATATTTGTTTAATACACCAAAACACAACAATCGTTGAGTTAAAATGTTTATACATACTTTCTTTGTCTGGTTCCTAAAAAAGGAAGCAAGTTTTCAATCTTGTAGATTGTAGATTAATATGCAACAGACTAGAGACATGTTTGTAATATCTTACTTTTTCTATAAAGTTGTAAAATAAATATGAATTATAAAATTGACTTAAGCCATTACTGTAGTCACCAATTTCTTGTGACCTGTACAAAGTCCATGTAGGTATTATCGCAAACATGTAGAGAACATGTTATACAATTATATACATAGGATGATATGCATCGGTAAGATGTAAGAAGCTCATTACATCATCAGATTATGTTGGGCGGATTATCTGGTGATGTTGCGATGACCAGTCAAGTAGAAATAAAACAAGATTGTGTGATTTGCATACAGATTGTTAAATAGACCGTGAAACCGAGTCGAATCTTAAAATGATATTGATGCACCAACATTTTGAACTTCTTTTGAGCATCAAATACAACTGGGAGCGTACATGACAGAAAACGGCAGAATTCAGAAAACACTGAGAGTGCGGCTTGGAGTAGCGGGAGCCACATTTAACAGTATGAAAGCTTTTTAAGAACATTTTGAACGTGTACAAATACTTGTAGACAAATTACTGGATTCTACCCATGTTGGGCTGATATCAAATATTATTAATATCCCAACAGAGACAGAGAAACTCTGAAAACGAATGTGAATTATCTAGGCATTTACGGGGCTTATGACCTGTCATTGGCTGGGTTAAGTGGCCACTTAATGCACTACAACATTCGGAATAAGGAATGTTGTTGTAGTACATCAAGCGTCCACTTAACCCAGCCAATGACAGGTCATAAGCCCTGTAAACGCCTAGATTATCCACATTCGTTTCCAGAGTTTCTCTGTCTCTGTTGGGATATAAATACATAAGTATGAAAGCTGTCTGGATATCGAATATTGTCTGTTCTCTATGGCTGCGAATCGTGGCACCTAACCAGGGCCAAAGATAGCAGACTTCTGAGTTTTGAGAATAGGTGCCTTAAAATAATGTTAGGTGTGCGGTGGTTTGACTTTGTAAGGAACAAAGAGGTGAGGTAACGGACACAGCAACCCTTGGTATCTACTGTTATCCGGCGAAGGCGTTTCGGCTGGCTATGCCATATACTACGTATTGATGAATATTGAATCTTTAAATTTAAAATCAATCAGTATCAATAAGTATTATGGATGCGTTCAACTAGAATATTAAAATGATATTTATATAGGACAACGATTAATTAAGTAGGGACAAAAGAAGAATTTATCACAACTGTTGTTAGTAATTATTTTGCATATCTTTATTATGGTGGAACATTTACAGAACAGTATTTTTGTAACGAATTAGGTACTACTATAAAAGTGAATATATGTGAATTTGAAAATAGATAAACATGATCTTTACGACCTGCATGTTTACAAAAATCATAAAACAAGAAACTTGTGATAAAAAATGAATTTAGTTACCGTAACCACAATTGTTACTGAAACGTATGACTGATCATCTTACCTTCATGCAATATACATGACATAGCACCAATTAAGTGCACAACACAATGCACAATTTAAATTCCGATGACATAAATAATAATAAAATGATCAAGATACACTGCACTTGGTGTACCGATGCAGTGCCCTATGCACCACTGGGATATGCGGATAAGGGGAAAGCCCTAGTAGTAATATTATCTGCACTTGTGTCATTAAATGTGTATTAAAATTACATGTGTATTTTAAAAAAAAAGTTTTTTCCGAATCCCGGTAGGTACCTATAAAATATTATAATAAAGTATTTTTCTTGAATTTTTTAAATTTGAAAAGAAGAAAAAAAATTATGATGTTTAAAAAAATGGATGTTAGGTTATTACTTGATATTTTTTAAAGGGCGGTTATTCGATAAGTATAATGTATATATTTAGTGAATAATTCATGAATGCTACCGTAACATATATTTTTTATTTCTCCATTACGTCAAATCTGTGATAAGTTGACTTACGACTATTATTTGTGAGATTTTTGCGCGGGAAATGATTTTTCATACCCCATTTTATTATCATCAATCAAGTTGTCTACGCTTCCGGTGTAAATAGCGCAAACCGGTAACACTTTAACACCACTCAATAAATCGATACATTTCACAGAAATACCCTTTCTGATTGGAGGAAATACGAAAATACTATTTTCGGTACAAGGGCGTCCTGAATATATTTTTTTTTTAATAAAAAAAGTGTTATAAAAAAACATTAATTAAGCGAAAAAAAATCATAAGCAATACACATACGTCCCATAAAATGCAAGTTTGCACACAGGGCCATGGTGAGGATTATGCTTGGAAATAACATTAAGAGACCGAAAAAAAAAGGAACGAGTTGGATCCGACGCCCAGACAAGAATCTGTCTGCGACGTGGTGGAGCGGCGATTGCTTCGGTTGAAGTGGAATGTGGCCGGTCAACCATAGCCAGAATGACGGGACGACAGCAATGGACGAAACGGGTTCTGGTGACCGAGGAACCGGAGGCCTCAAGGAAGTCCACCGATGAGATGGCGTGATGGACGACATGCAGGAAGTCTTCTGGAAGCACAGACCAGTGGTATCGGGGTGACGGCCGCAGGATCTCGGGAGGAGTGGAGGAACTGGCAGGGGAGGCCTATGTCCACAAGTGGACCCTCAACGGGCTGAGATGATGATTGATGAATACAACATACAATTTTATCAAATGCTGATAATTTTATTGATAATTTTTATTGAAGTTTTATTGAATGGGTTTGAAATAATTAAGTATGAAGGTACATAAAATTAACACTAATAGGTTTTGTAACATACGAATACAAAGTGAATGTTGACTTTGTCACAATATCGTCTTTTAAAGTTTTAAATAGGACGTCTTGTTGACTTGTATTTAAATGAACACCAACGCACCTAATGATGGACGGCGCGGGCGCGCGGTGCGGTAACCTTATCAACTACTGTTATTGTAGGAAATTTTCAAGTAATTCAACATTACATTGAACGTACTTAATACAGTATAAATAGATGATATTTTTAAGCGTTGAAAGCGTTTTTGAAACACCAAATATAGTAAATTAACCCCGAAGATGGACCCTGTGGATGGCGCCTGCAAGAAATTTTCGTATCGGAAAAACATTTCTATTTTATAATTGACATCTCAACGGACAAGAAGTTTGGAAGGAAATCAAGATATCTAGGCGTTTACAGGGCTTATGACCTATCATTGGCAAGGTTAAGTGGCCACCTGATGTATTACAACATTTCCCATTTCGCCTAGTATTTGATATCCATATCTGCAAACTACCAGAACTGTTTAAATACAATGGAATGGTGCGACGCTTCTGTATTTGAACACACTCAAAATTTTGTTTATGTTTTATTAGCTCTTAGGTATGTTGATCAATGAAAACCAATTTTACGATTCTTATAATCTTTCATAACAAATTATTATATAATTATCATAAAACCATAGTATTTTCCTAGAACCATAGGCAGCATAGGCTGTTATATTTCATTACAACATTTAATCGATTATCTGCTCATAATGGATAGTAGGTTTATTTTATTATCATATCGTGAATAATGTTTTCAGATCTTCAAGGAATAATATTGTAAATAAATGAAATCTTTGCAAGCACACAAGTCTGGTAGAATATTGCATTTAATTGTGCGAAACATTCATTCCCCGTTATTTGTGTGTTCAATGCTGACAGAAGTATTAAACTTCTTGACATTTAAACATGTGCATTATGATATTAAGATGATGGCAACACTGACAGCGCGAATCGCAGCCGCCATCTTGTGGCTCGCGGTGTATTTTGACATTTAAAATGTTTCCTTATGCAAATTGAAAGAAAACCGCCGTTAATAAATCATTGTTGGATACACAATATTATCGCATCATGCTTTGTAACGAGTTCTACGATCGTGTGTCAAAACTAATGAGTTGTTAGGAAATATCACGGAAAGGAAATATATGTATTTTGATAGGGTATTTAGCATGGTTAGTACCTACGTACTCTTCTTGTCAGAAATAGGTAGGCACCTGCTTTAGTAATCAAAATGCAAAGTTCAAAACAACACTAGTAAATGTTTGGCGCCTTGGCAGATTTTTTATAGATGCGATAAAATATTTTCGGCAACCAGTCTAACGTAAATTTATTTAAATGAGTTAATTTTTTATTGTAAAATGGGCGTTGCGGCACGCCATGTAAATTATAATAATAACATATTACTCGTTATTTGGATATCATGAGCCTAATATATTATATGTTGCTGGTAATGCTGGTGCAGTCGGTAATACCTTTAAACCCTCAATTTATATGGGCAATATTTTAATTTTTTCTCCCGGAAGAATTTATTGAAATAAATTCGCTGGTCTGCTTAGCCTATGTTTAAAACCGTAATATTTTATTTTATTATGCGATGTATTTGCATAATTCGTACACACGTATGCGTAAATTCAGGTTTTTTCAAGGATATATAAATGTGAGTTATTTCACCAACCAGCGCTAATGAATGAGTCTAATTCAAGATTTACAATCGTTCTTTATTCTGAGAAGGAACAATAGCCAGGTATTGTAGATAAGCTGGCCTAATAAGTCACTATATATAATATGTGTCGAGTGGTGGTTTAGTTGCTGAGGTAATGGCGCGCTAGTCAAGCCATGTGCACAATTAGCATTCCGCTCTGTATGAAATAATCACGATTATGTCAGCTGCGACCGTTAACAATAATAAAACACGCACCGTCCCTGGTTTGTTTACTAATTTATTTGGCATGTCGCTAGCCGCTAGTATTAGTGCAGCTCTCGGCGGAGTCTCACCGCGGAACTGTCGCCGGACGATTGCCTCTTCCCTCCACGCGTGTATTTCCAATATTCCGATCACTATTTCATTCAAACCGAACGCGAACGCCTACATCCGCTCAGTGTAAACAAACAGTGCTTAACTACCGGATTATCGGCGGGATATTCAAAATAATGACCGCCATTTTGATAAGCGCGCGCAGGCGCGAGGGCGGGAAAACGAACTGTCAAACTCGAATGAGAAAATTGACTTGCATTTTCAGCTAAAATGTAAAAAAATAACATCAAATCTTTGATCTTATGGACAATAGTGTTTTTTTCCAATACGAGCGCGTGAAAAGAATTTAAAGTCAATTGGATTGCGTCAGCGCTTAAAATAAGTTTTAATTCAGTGACTCGCTGTTGTCTCAATAGGCGATGTGCCTATCATTCTGCCATTCGTGTTTTTCCTGCCTCGGAAATTTAAATTGTGCCCCATACATAAAATGGTCTAGTGTCATTGCAGCGACTTTACCTCTGCAGAGAAGAGAATAAAGTGATGCTAATGATTAGCAAAATGCAAATTTGAGAATAAATTATGAGTCTTATTATTCATATACTGTGGTAATAAATTAAGTGGAGTTTGTGTTGTTATATCTGCAGCAAAGTGATATAATGTCGGCGGTGAAAAATTACATATCTATAATTTGTGTATTTGAAAAAATACGTCAAATATTATAGATGTTATTAATGACTTAAAAATCTCACTTCATTTGTTTTCAAATGAATGCTGGAGATAAATAAGACGTGTTTATTTATAAAATCTACCTCCAACACGTGAGCAAATGGGTTGGTGGGGGTAGAAAAAAGCGATCAGCTTCACTAAGCAAGGTGATTAAACAAACTTACTTTTGGGCTTGAATTTTATTACTTTATCTACACTTTGTTATCTTATCTAGTCCCCGAATTTAGATAAAAAAAAAAATAAAGTACCTATCTACCTATATTTTAAATATATGTACATGAAAAATATATGTACATGAAAAAGGTAAAAATACGTACGTGTTTTTTTCAAGTAAAATCCCAGCAGTTTACATAGATAGTAGAGATTTTATAGACGCGGTTGCTTCATATGAATACACAATGCAAGATAACCTACATTATTTGACGCAAACTGCAAACATTGTATTATAATGCATCTTATAATTTACATGAATAGCTTTAGTATGGATCTAAATATAAAATATTATACCATATTAAAATAATGTTCCGCAATTAACCATTTTCGTAGTAAATAAATAACACCGGTCCATCCATTACTAGCGCTAACGCCAAGACATAATTTGTTTTCATCAATGCGGCATAAAATAATTTAAGTCATAAACTAATGATCAAACATGGATCAAACTGAGTGATAGAGCCGTCATAGAGCGGGTAATATCCATAATTACTATTCCGAGTTAAGAAAATTGATTGATTGGGATCTGGGCTGGGCCCAATCAGAAGTAAACACTTCCGCCATACTCTTCTACACTCCATCTAGCTCCCAGTAATGATCAGCTAGAAACCTGCATTAGAGATACTAAGATACTATGTAGTTTCTAATTTAAGGTATTACCTTTTTGTTCCTATGTCTTCACTCGTGCAGAGGCTGTCAAATACTGAATTAATTGATTTGTATATCATTCAAATCTTACCAGAACAAATTTAAACTCTTCACTACATCATGTTCAAAATTAATCAAACGGTTCTTGGCAAATTAATATTTCTTCTTTGTCTTCGTTTGTTCTTTCTTCAATTAGTGGTACTGAAAGTTTGACACATCATGGTCTTGTACATTTTTGACAATACAAGTATTCGTTATTGAGATGATATGGTTAATAGTCAATACTGTTAATAACTTAACTTAACGCATAATAAAAGTATGTACGTATCGCCAACCGTTAGACTATCGTTGGATAACTTGCGTATCTTTGCGGGTTTGTGTATTAGTATAAATTTTTGCGACAGTCGTAGTCGTTTAAAATGGTTTACCTACTAAAAAGCTTATATTAATTAATTATAGTTCCCGCAAAGTTGGTAATCGCGTACATTTGTGTGAACTCCATTATTCTTTATGTCTATGGCATGCTGGCCCAGTTTAATGAGAACTAAATGTACCATCAATCATCGCTCCCTTACATAAATAATATTCAGTTATTCCAATATTTCTTTAAAGCCTTCACCTGTATTCAGCAGTACATCATCCGTTAGAAATTACTATGGTTAAGTCATTATGAACACCACGCTAAGCAACCAATTTACAGATTTCACTTTTAGACAGAAATCTGAGATACAAAGATACAAAACGCATGAACTGAACAGTATGTTTAGAATCCTCATTCATTAATACTACGTTCATAATAATAAGTATTGTAAAGGTACAGAATTCAACACACGGAGAAGGGGTATTTTAGAAAAATAAAAATTCCACTTAGCTTAATATACAGACTATTTTTAAATTATGATAAATGTGATAATGCGCTGCGAAGGAAGTTCTTATATTTGACAATTGGAAGTGTTTGTTCCTTGCGACCTTGCAACAGCATCTCACTATGAGATCACTACCAAACAATGACACAAAACATAAATACCAAATGGATACATGTTTTTATCGTTTGTAATGCAAACTAATTATATTTTTTAACGCACTTAAATGATATTGTCTATTGATTGATTGATCGAATCGTCGCGTGGGCGTCGTTCCGCCAAATTGAATTGGGCAGTACATTTAATTTTATCGGACTGATTATTTATTTCAGGCAATTGACCATCAGTACAAGCATCTGTCTTTAATATTGGTCCTCAATGCCAATTTTTTGAGTTTCAAAACCTGTATGTTTACATTGTAATAAAAATAAATCAAATAACTTGGCCATTTACTTTGCTGACTTTGTGTTTGTTTTTCCAGGATGCCGAGCGCTTCTCAGACACGAGCTGGCAGATCCACCAGCAGTGGCGGGCCGGGGACGCGGGGGCCCTGTGGCCCACCCTCGAGGGACCCCAGGCGCCCGCGCAGGCCGCCGCCCCCGCGGTCTCCTGGACGCAGACCAACTCCTGGAGGTCGGAGACACCGCAGCTGCACCAGAGGACCACGGTAATCATCATTTCTCAAACACTACCCAGCAGATACACCAGATATTTCATCTTGCTATGAGCACCTACGTGATAAGATCATGAATTGTAGAGGGTATGTAGCAAAATTAATATATTGTTAAACAGACAGCTTGTGCAACACTATAAAAGTTCTGGTCATCGGATGGAGGACGAAAGAGTTATAAAAAATCAATCGTTTTAATTTAAGTTTATTGCTGGGGCGTTCTTTACACGGTGAGGTAATTTGTACTGAACGATACTGTACTTGGAAGCCCACGTGGTATTTATACGATCATGATAGTTTTACTACACTGGGAACTAAATTGGAAAACGGCGGCTCTCGGTAAGTACGCCAATTAGTACAACGGATGTTAGAGCTAACACTGTTCACACCAGTCAGCATAGCGCAGCGTGCCTAATAATAATCGCTACTATCATAAAAACTATCATTCACGATTGCTGAGGTCAAATGGTGTTTCTAGTGAAGCGAAGATGATACAGAAAAACAAAAAGTACCATAGCGCTTTCCAGGTATTACCCACCAAGTAACTGACGCTCTCAAACGGACACTAATTATTCCATCTACACCAAGTTTTTTAAAGTGAAAAATTGACCATGTAATGTGGAAAATCTTAATATTTAAAGACAATCTTAATATTTAAAGACAATCTTAATATTTCAAGTGCAACAAGAGTATACGAATGTATAATTACGGAGTTAAAATAGTCTTAACTATAGAATCCAATGCATGATTCGAGGGAGAATATATAGACAAAATCATTCCATGAACATGGATAATGATTTTGAGATGGATTTTAATAAATCAAGGCAAATATTTATTTAAGGTTTCATAAGTTTGCTTTAATGAATTATTTTGTATACAAGTACTTGATAAAATGAACATTCTACTAAAAGCAGAAAATTATGCAAAAACTATACTTACTGTTACTAAATTCTGACACACACTAATATACATATATTGTGATGTTTTATTTATTGATGTTTATTTGAAGGTGACTTTTGGGATAAAATATTTCATTTGTGATAACTTGTACTGGCGCTGAGGCCCAAGACTGATTATCTTGTCTTAAGTTACAAATTATCAATATTCAGTGTACTTGGTGTATTATTGCAGTGGCCCTATGCACCATTGGGTGCAGATAAGAGAGAGTGCGTAGTTAAGGCTTATTTTACGAATGGATAAATGTCACACAACATTGTAACGTTCTGAAGGATGAGGAGGCTTACCTGATTTGCTTCCTCATCCTCTAACGCTCACCAGGCATGGCTCAATCAGTTAACAAGAGACTCACAAAAATTTATAGAAGTAAGCCAAGGATTGTAATACCACAGAGTTTCAGAATATAAATAAAACAAGGATGCAGAATTTTCAGTGTGTGTAATGAAAAAATAAGTAAGTTTACAAGGTTATGATAATGTGCTAGGCACGGTAAAGTATATAGGTTATAATTTTGACAAGAAGATAATTAAAGAGAGATAATTACAAATATAGGTTGCAAACTTAAGTAATGAATCCCTCTCCATCGAATCATTCATACTGGAATTTACAAATAAAAATGTTGTACCGTCGAAGATTAAAGAAAATGCAGTCTAGTATTGAGATGAATGAAGTATAATTGGAGGTTAAGGAATTTAATTTTACGTAGTGGTGAAAAATTTTGAAGAGAGGTGAAGAATCCATGTATCGTAAGTGTGCCTTGTCCACATCAGGACATGCACGAGGTTAAGCTTTATAAATCAGTCTTTTGAAGCATCAATGTAAGTATAACCTCACACGTGGTCCGGGAAATTTTCACGTGTGAGAGATGACAGATATGGGATAATATCTGCATTATGTAATGTACCGGTCAGCGTGTGTGACCTCGGTAACTAGCTCCTAGACAGCGATCCGTGTCTAGGCCATTTTAAAATTTATAATATTATGTCAATACACATTTGGAGTAGGGAAGTATAAAGGGAGGGAATTAGACCTGAAAAAAGATCAAAGAGACTAGGCTGTAATACGTAGTTTGATTCGGGGATTGAAATTGATATTAAAAGGCTACAACACTTACGAATTCGCCATAATTCCCTCGGTTTTTAGGTCGGGACGGCATGTACAAAAAATAGAGACATCCGAACGCCATGACAGTTGCTTTGGAAGGGAATCATAGACAAAAATCTCCGCGCGAGATTTCATTTACCATAGAGCAGATTCCTTGGCAATGAAATAAGGCGGAATAACGGGGGTCAAAAGTTAAATTGCTATTTTTATAAGTTAAAGGAGAGTTAGGAGTGTCATTCTCACGATAGGCGTGAGAATAACATGACAACATGTGAGATACCTTGGACTGGTACTGAAGCGTATGACTTACCTTCATGTAATACGATGTCAATATACGATGCAGTGCCCCATGCACCATTGGGTGCGGACAAGGGTAAATAGTTGTAGTAATGATAAAATTAAATTTAGATTCTCAAGCCAAGCTTTCTGTATAATTCGTTGTATTACCTTACAAACAATATTTTCTTTGAGTTAAAACGGTTTTAAACGACTGCGTACACTATCGCGTGGCCCATCACGTTATCACGTAAGCTATTATAAACACAAGCACAAACGTAATGTAAGCGATGACTTCCTTTCAAACCTTTCTGTTTTGGTATACAATATTTATCCCGAGTAACAGATATACACACGTTTAATAAATACACAAAGAGGGACTGCAGTATTATATTTATATTTAGCAGGTTTAGAGTTGGCCTCAACATGAGCTAATAGCTTCCGATGAAGGCGTGTTAGTGTTGGGTCGACTTCCGACTATTTCTGGTATGCATAATGGGTAATGGTGTATTCTGTTGGTAAATATTCATCCATTTGCATAAGATTGTCGTTAAAATACTACAAATTACGCTAATGCTCTCTGAAATTTCACCGAAAAATCTATGGCGATTTCTTAAAGCTCTGACTACTAGTAGAGCGATTTACACGTATATGCATTTGTTTATCTTTAAAACCAGTGGTTACTTTTCAGTATCATTTATTAAATCATTTTTGCATTTGTTAAGGTTTGTAGAGGGATTCAATTACTACATAGATCCACCTTAATATTAGGTCCTTCCATATGAAATTGGCGTTTTGTATGGGAGGAACATAAAGTAGATTTTTTTTTTAATATAATATATTTATTTAATCAAAGTATGTACCCATTGCTATCTATGCACTTTTGCCATCTCATAGGTAGTTTATCGATCCTTTTACTAAAATAACCATTCGGACGGGAATCAATCAAATCTTTAAAGTCGGTTTGGACTGCCCCATCGGAGTTGAATTTTTTCCCTTGCAAGAAGTTATCCAAAATTTCGAAAAAAATTGTAATCTGTTGGGGCAAGGTCCGGAGAGTACGGTGGATGTCTTAGACATTCCAATTGAAGCTCTTCTAATTTGGTAGCCGTCTGTTGTGCAGTGTGTGGTCTAGCGTTATCATGAAGCAGCAGTGGCCTAGAGCGATTAACCAGCCTCGGTTGTTTAGCAGCTAGCTTTTCCATCGTGGTTTGCAGTTGCTGACAATAGACATCTGCCGTAATCGTCTGGCCAGATTTAAGAAAGCTGTAGTGAACGACACCAGCACTAGTCCACCAAACGCTCACAAGTAACTTTTTTGGAGTCAATTTTCGCTTGGGGCATGGTTTGGCTGGTTCGGCAGGGTTCAGCCATTGCGATGAGCGCTTCCGATTATCATACAGGATCCAATTTTCATCACAGGTAATGATTCGATTCAAAATCCCTTCATTATTGTGCTGGTTGAGTAATGCAACGCAGCAGTCAACGCGCGTTTGTTGATTTGCTTCACTCAATTCGTGAGGTACCCACCTTTCAAGCTTTTTCACCTTCCCAATTTGCTTCAAGTGGATTAAAACAGTTTTTATCACTAACACCGCAGCCTGCAGCTAACTCGGACGGGGCTTGTTCTGCAGGTCGAAATTTTTCATAGACTGTACAGTTTTCTGAACAAGAAACTGCACAAGAAACTGTGCAGTTTTCTGTCCCGTTTAAAGTGCGCTTTAGAATTTTAGCATTATCTCTAGTCAAAAAGGG
>JAGVSP010005799.1:0-15869 GCA_022494985.1 Micrasema minimum
GAAACATAGATTTAAAGCGTTTTTTTTTTTTAATTATCTCAGCATTGCCAATCGCAGCAACCAATTAAAACGTAGATACGTTAAAATTGCAATACTGATAAGACCAACCGTTTCTATAGACATTTGCAGTAGTTGCGATCTCTTTCCGGCAGGTACATACGTTTACATAACTCGTATTTATTTATGTATGACAGATAGACACTGCCAAAAATATTTTTTTAAACTATTAAGTATACATGGTGTTATAAAACTCGATGTACAAACGGGAAACCAGTGAATCTACATCGTATTTGGAGACGATTGTGTAATATGACTTTTTAATCTGAGCTTGAAAAAGATTTTTTTTTCTTCTCACAAAAGTTTTCATAAGTATGGCAGATTAAGTAAAATTACTCACATTTCTTATCAAAACGCGTTTTTCAATTTCGTTTTCTCTATGGATTGTATCAATATGACTAAATGCATGATATTTGATAAAAATTTGCAAAAAAAAATCAACTTCGTACTCAATTTTCTCGAAAACTAAGGGTCAAATCAAAAAAAAATATTCTGCAAAATCGACTCCAATTATTATGTAGATTCACTGGTTTTCCGCTTGTACATCGAGTTTTGTTACACCCTGTATAGGGAGATACGGCCTAAGTATATGGTATTTATAACCACTTTTACTAGAAGCTGGTAGACCCCCAACCAATCAGAGCTCTATTTAAAGAGCTTTGATTGGTCGTTCCCAGTATTGTCACAACGCGACGGTTGCTATAGGAACATAGCATTGTGTACTTCTTCAATTGTTTGTTGTTCTTAAGTGTTCAAAATGTTCTTAACCCTAGAGAGATAACCTTATTTTATGGTGCTAAAAAGATAAACTAGCGCCTGAGAGGCGCACAATATTTAAAACCTATTTATTCAATAAATATTTTTAAATCTTAATGAATTTTCATATTTATAATAAGTAAATAAAACATAAATGTTAATTATAATTTTTTATTTTTAGGATATTAAAAACCCTTTACAAAAAGTAACAAAAACCTGCAGTCTTCTGTATTAAGGTATTTATGCCACATTTAGTACCACAGTTTTGTTGCTATGACGGTATGCATCGTCATAGCAACAAAACGGTGGTACTTACCGAGCAGAAGCGACCGTCACTCGGCGGAGATGACCAACGACTGAGTTGGTTTGGCAACACAAGCTTGCACGCGCTTCGGTTAGAAAAAGACAGCGATATATTTGTTTCGCTGGCGCCTCTGAGGCACACGTTATCTTTCTAGGGTTAAGGCTATTCTCCACACTTGTATATTATTTGGGTAATGCGTACTGCTATATATTGAACTTTTTGCTAGGCTGATAGGATGATAGTGTGAGATGCACACGTGCGTTCTGTCCCCTCCCCTCTTTTCCCTAATCCCCCCTCCATTGAGACCCCGACCGCGGATGCACGGGTGGATGTCTGGGATGGGGGGCCTGGCGAGGCGGGATACCGGTCTCTACACGGGTGGTTGTAATAACTAATAAATAATGATCGGGGTAGAAACTAACATCCCTACCACTGTTAATTTGGGCCGACTCTGGTTGGTTTGGGTGATGAAAACTATGACAATTATAAAACATAAGCCGAGACGGTGGTAGGGGTACAATGAAAGCATTTGTTCGCGTACATAATCCTAAATTCATCCGTATTTTTATCACACTAACAATCTTAAAATCGCGGTTTAGCTTGTTGAAAAAATCGGTAGAGTTGGCTGGACTGAAAAAAGACTCAATAGTCTTTAAAGCAGTCTAGGGAAAGGGTGGGGCTTTCATTGTGAAATTTTTGCGACTAACTCCCACTCGCTGCCGGCTGAATATTTTTTAAATAGAAAGGGACATCCTTACTGTAAGTTTCAGATTACGCGTATCGGGAACCTACTAGGCGAGTCCGCGCTAATCTAATACGTTCGTATATTATGTAGATTCCTGTTAAAGAGCAGAAACATTGAGAAACTTCTGTACAATACTAACGTTCATCGGGTCTTTTGCGCTTTTCATACGTGACTAAAAACGGGTTCGATTCCCGGTGAGAATACCAATATAAAAAAAGTTAATTTTCTCCAGCCTGGGGGTTTGTGACGTTATTCCCCTCTGTAATTGGGCCTCCTGTCGTGATGAGGTGGTTGAATAAATAAAATAAAAATAAAATAAACGAAATAAAATGTGCTTAACAAATGATTTATTTTTAATGTTCTATATTCGTCTTTCAGTGTATCTACGTTTTTCCAATTTCAATAAGCAATATCAGAAATGTTTTTATATTTCAAAACGCCCACAGTATCATAATACTTGGAAGATATTGACAGAAAATACCGAAGGGATTGTATCAAATAATGTTGTCTTGCTTATTTCTAATATTATTTTCCTATTTTGTGTATTGCCAGTGGCATCTGAGATTAACATGACAAGATTAGGAAATGTGTCGAGATAAAAATATTTATTTGACAAGAGGAACATTTTGATATCAGATTAAGAGTTTGTTATTTTTCTTCTTCTTTATCAGCCATTGTTCATCAGCTGCTGGACATAGTCCTCCCTCATGTTGGTCTACTGCTCTCTGTCCTGGGCTTCGAGCTGCCATCTGGGTCCTGCAGTCCTTTTTATTACTTTTAATGCAATGTTTAAATTATGTTTTTAGGCACCAAAACTTTTTTTTGCTAGAAGCTCAAATAGGTCTAGTCAAAGAAGAATCCGAGTGCTAGAAATCCCATATTGTAAATCACGACTTGCTCAGAGACATGCAAATTTTATTGCCCCCAGTTTAATTAATTCTTTTTTAACTGACAATAAAAATGGCATTGTCAGATTTTCCAAATTTTTCATCTTTTAAAAAATTAACCCAAAGTTGGATACATAGTGTAAAGGTAGAATCATTCTTACTTTAAAGACTATAACTATAACATAATTTACGTCATTTTTTATTTTATTTTTTATTTTATATATTATAATTATTTCCCCTCTTCTTTTTCCGGTATAAAGATACCAATATCATGTGTGTTCATTCTTTTTTAACTATCTTGTTTGCATTATCTGTTATTTTTCTTTTTTTCTTTTTTTAACTTTATCTTTCTCTTTTGCCACGTGCACACTGTATGACTTTCACAGTATACCCACAAACAGGCAATGCCTTGGTGGGATTTTTTTTTTATATATATATATTTTTTATTGTACATATATGTGTTTTAATGTATATCCATGTAAACAAAAATTTTCTTTTGAAAATAATTTAAAAAAAAAAAAAAAAAAAAAAATTATTTTTAAACGGGATAAATTAATAAGTAATAAATTTATTGTAACGAAAATATAATGTACCCACTATCCACATTTCAAATATACTAAAAATTTAGTAACTAGCATAATGTAGTATTTCTGTAAATAACATTGGATAGTCTAAATATTTAAGCGTTTTAAAAAAAATAAATTAAAAAAATTGTTTGCAAAATAATTAGTTCAACGTCTGTTCTCATAAATCTGTCAACTTTGTATTTATAAGTGTCTACATCCCAATGCACTGATCATGTGTTTCTCCCCCGACTTCACTCCCCTCTCCACCCCTTATCCCAGTACCTGGTCAACCACTTCAACATTTTTTGTTAGCGACTTATTACTTTATTTTAAATTATTATTATACAAAGCCCTGATGAAGGAGTAGTGTCTCCGAAACCGGTTGGCGTGTTAAAAAATAAAAAAGTAGTTTAAAACTAAAGTTGTTTAATTTCATTTTTATATCGTCTGTACATCGTCTTGGTGGTCTTCCTACAGGTCTCCTTGCAGCTCTAGGTCTCCAGATCAGCAGGCGTTTCGTCCATCGGTCCTCATTCTGGCGTGCCACTTTACTTAGATTTGAACTGAACCCAAAAAATGAATGACACTTCAACTACGCCAAAACCTCCAACTAACGCCAGACGCGTATTCAGTATTTCTTCAACCGCCGGCAGAGTCGGTAAAAACGTTTCAGAAAACATACCGAAATGTAACTTCCTGCGTAGTTAAAAACCGTAAGAAAGTTTTATTTTCTTCTTAAATAATAGCCAACAGCCTGTCCACAAGAAAAAAAAAGTCATTTTAGATGCATGGTAAAATTCATGAACGCTCCTCGTAAGGAACGGGTTAGTTTTGTATACTGTTTACTGTAACCCTATATTTAGCCCATACCTTTTGCGGTGTGTGGGCGGATGCTTGCCGGCAGTCGAAGGGCTCTAATAGGTCGACCCGTGTAAGAGTATTGAGGTGCAGAATATTCGTGTCATTACTTTTTCTAAATAATTTACTCTGCAAGGCAGATCTAAATGTATTATTCTATATCAAAGACTGATGCCAAACATGCTTTGTTTCATTGTATTTTGCGCGATTGGCCGATTGGAACAACAACAAAGTAAGGTAAAGTAATGCAGGATCCAGATGGCAGCTCGAGGCCGAGAACAGAAAGCAGTGGACGATCGTGAGAGAGGCCTATATCCAGCCGTGGATGGACAATGGCTGATAAAGAAGAAGAAGAAGGAAAACTGTGTTTTTTTTCTCATTTGTAAAAGCTGTATGCCCTCTAACAGAATAAACTAAAAATTTGCGTATCCCTAATTATTTAGACTCATTAAAGTTTTATAACCTTGAATCCCTTGCACTCAGAAGAAATATCAATGATCAGAGTTTGCTTTATAAAATTGTAAATAACAAATTTGACTCACCAGAACTAATTAATCTACTCTCTTTCCGTGTCCCTTCCAGACCAACTAGACTGCCTAAACTTTTTCACATACCTAAAGTTAAAACAAATCACAGAAATAATTCTACGATTCCTCGAATTTGTAAGGCGTTTGACGATAAATTTAATAGCTTAGATATGTTTAATACCCCATATAACAAATATATAAAGGAACTTAAAAACTTACAGACTTAAGATGACAAATATTTATTTACATTATAAGTAGATTCTTTTAACTGTTTAAAGCTACCTGCGGATACATATAATTGGATGACAGGCATGTTATTGTTAATTATTAGTTTTTAATTATATTATGTTTTACCTGTACATCTGTTTGTATCCCGAATAAAATAAAATAAAAAAGATAAAATGCCATTTTTTCTTTAGAAGATCAAATTTCAAAGAGTTGCAGTAGAATTTTCTGTTTTTAAGTTGATGAAAAAACAAATTCAAACTAATGAACATCCATCCATTAACTACTCGCTCTCTGTTTGGCTTATCTAAACCAACCTAACGAAGATTCGTGTTTGTTTTTCGCCCAAAAATAATTTTACTACATCGCGTAACTGTATCGCCCATCTGTTTCAAATAGAAATAGCTCTTTTTAAGAAGTGAGTCAACGTACGTCATAAAAAAAACAAACAATTTTTACCTCGCATACTGGAGATTATGTTCAGTAGATATCGAAAAAATCACATTTGATATTCATATTAATATTGATTTCATGTGTGATACCTTGGACTGGTACTGAAGCGTAATCATCCTACCTTCATGTGATAAAAATGATCAAGATACACTGCATTTAGTGTACCAATGTAGTGCCCTATGCACCATCGGGTGTGGATATGGGAAAGTAGTAGTAGTAGTAGTAGTAATTTTTTTATTTAAAAAAAAAGGATATTTTTAATGCATTTATCACTAGGGACCCCGCCCTCGTGCTAAAGAAAGCATTTTACAAGTTAATGTTTTTTTTTCTCGGTCGACATTACTCACAAAAAATATAACAAGTTAATTAAACAATATTAATTTACAATTCCTTTGTCGTTATGATTCTTTTTTCTTTGCTATCTTAGTTAATTATTATACTTTCATATATATTATTACAGCAGTACAAACTCCTTGATATTAAATCTTTTCACATGCTCCCCTCTTTAATTTAAAATGATTCTATTCCGAGGGTGATGTCAAGAACTATAATATCTTACATTTATTATATTTTAATAATTTTATCTCTCGCACATAAATAAAGCCACTGCGAGAGAAAAGCCACAAATTTCTATTTTTTACAGAAGAACTATCAGTGATATAATTAAACGCGGGACATTTTGTCTTGATGTAGTACAACAAATGGTTAAAATGACTTCTTAGTGCTTCGACATTGCTGTATACATAGAACCAGATTTTCCAGAGTGAGATTGCTTTCTTTTAATAATAGTACCTACTTACATTACGCTTGTGTTCTTCTCTCGATAAGGACATTGAGAGAAGGGTTAGTGCCGGAAACAAGAGTTAATGGTGCCTTGAAATCGATAGTGGCAAGTAAAAACTTATCGAAAGAAGCAAAATTGGCAGTACACAACGGAGTTCTGGTACCAACCCTTATGTATGGTAGTAAGCATTGTGTATGAAAGTAGACTAAATGCTGTTGAAATGCAATCTCTCAGGCGAATGTGTGGTAAGACAATTTGTTTTTTTTAATTAAAAAAGAAAATCTATGCAATCTTATGATATTTGCACATATTTCAATTTGCTAATACTATTTCCAAAAAAGCCTAAGCGCTTGTGCTTAAATATATGAATCGAGTCGTGTCAAAGTCCCGGGGATTCGAGAACCGACGATCTCTGGACTCAAGAGACCGCGACGCTACCACTGGGCTACCTCCCGTTTCAAATATGAAAAGGGATATCAACTATGTAATATGATAGTGTACAAATGTCGAAATAAAGAGCATAGTTAGTGCTAAGGCTGAGGAAAAGCATTATCTGCCAAAATTAAAAAAATGGGCTTTTATACGATGTTTGTGGTCATTGTGTAGCGAATGAGTGAGGAAAGAACGGCCAAAAGAAGTTTAAATGTCAAGCGTGCCTGGATGTAGGAGCTCCGATGGAAGGCCGAGAAATTATGGCATGAACCAAGTACGTCAAGTACTTGAAAGTGTGGACATGTGAAAAAGTCGGAATAACCGACCGTATGTGTCATGAGAAGATGTAAGTATTGTCAGGACACGAGTGGTATGGCGTTCTATCCTCTCTGCCTACCCCATCGGGGAAATGGCGTAATGGTTAGTTAGTTACATTATACTTTTGTAAACAAAACTGAAATATAACTGATATTATAGAGAAGGGAATACTATGACTAGGGATTTTGACTACTTTTCAGAGCCAGTATTGATCATCTAGCCATCATCGAAATTATCAGATACATTCACTGCCCTTGGTGTACCAATGCAGTGCCCTATGTACCAAGGGGAGAGTAGAAAAAAACAATAAGAAGAGAAGAGTGTTTAAATCAATGTACACGTACAGGGTGAAACAAAACTCAGTGTACAAGCGGGAAACCAGTGAATTTGTGTCATATTAGGAGAGTCGATTTTTGAAGAGTAAAAATTTTTGTTTCCACTTATAACAGTTTTCGAGAAAATAGAGTAAGAAGTTGAATTTTTTTTCGAGAAATTCTTACAAATTATTATCAAATATAATCTATTTAGTCCAATTGACTTTACGTTAAAGGAAAACAAAAAAAAAAAAGGGTTAATTTAAGCAAGAATTCATAAAAGTTTAATTAATCTACGGTACTTATGGAAGCTTTGAAAGAAAAAAAAAATTTTAAGCTTAGATTCAAAAGTCATTTTACACATCCGACTCCAAACATGATGTAGATTCACCAGTTTTCGGGTTGTATTACGAGTTTTGTTACACCATGTATATATATTTAGTTTTTTGGTTTTTGTTATTTTGAAAGATCACTATGTTGGAGCATTTTTCATAAACAACATTTTAAGTGTGTCCAAATACTTGCATACAAAAACTGGATTTCACCCATTACGGGATAAAAACTACAATTTGACATCTCAACAGAGACGAAAATGCCCTGTAAACGCCTAGAAATCCATATTCCCCTCCAAACTTCTCGTCTCTGTTGAGATGTCACATTGGAGCTTTTTCAATTAACATCATGTAAACTTATATGTTATTATTCTCTGTGGGCTGTCCAAATAAAATAAAGTAAAAAACTAAACATGATTATTTGATGATTGGCGGAGGAAGGAATATTGTAATTCGTCAATAGGTCACTTAACCCAGCTGATGATAGATCATAAGCCCTGTAAACGCCTGGATAATACATATTTGTTCCAGAGCTTTCATGTGTCAACACAGTAATTTTGTTTGTGTGTAAGGAAGTGTAATATATATAATTATACATCATACAATGCAATAATAAAGTATGCTATTAAACGGGACATTTTTTATTCACTATTTAGTAGAGAAATTATTATTTTATGCTAAATTCTATTTTCATAACACCTGTATCTGAGATATGTTAAAACGCTAATGTTGTAATAAATCAATAAATAGTTGATTTCTCAAAAGATACAAAGAAGATCCGGAAACGAATGTGGATTATCTAGGCGTTTACAGGACCTATGACCTGCCATCGGCTGGGTTAAGTGGCCACGTGAGGTATTTATTACAACACGGCCCCCATTCCGCCCAACCCGATAACCATAAAATATGACAAATTTCGAAGGGTTTATATGTATATTGAATTCTTATTCGTCATTTCACATTTTAAAGAGATTTCACTGCATGATATCTAATAGAATCCATATGCTCCACATAGGGATTGAAATAAGCCCGGAATGGGTGTAATCCAGTTATTTGTCTTCAAGTATTTACACACATTTAAAATGTGTAAAATATTTTAGTTGATATGATTTTTTTATTCATTACTTCAAAATCATCCAATCTCTTTCGAATTTGATTCCTCTAAATGCTTTGTCATTTAACACTGTCAATCAATAAACGGGGTTTATTACGATTTGGTCAACGCAATTGAAATGTTTACCACAAACAAAATTTATAACACCGCTCCAAACCACAGCCTATTTAACCCCAATTCAAATTCGTATTTGCCCATTTTGTGATGCAAAAAAGCTGCGATAGCATTTAAAATTCCATAAAAATAAATATTGTATTACGAGATAATAAAATTCAATAAAAGTCAATTAATAAAGAAAGAAATAAGATTACCTGTTTCGTTCATATCCGGAGGACAAACACACAATTTTCCTAAAAGGATTGAAAACAAAACACACTATATTCAAATATATTAAGTGCTGAATGATAAAATCTACTTCACAGAATATCAATCCGAATAGATCACACAGAAATTATTCCGAGAATCACAAGTATCCAGTGTTGTATTGCGTTCAAACAAATAACACTTCGCGAGCGATGAGAACCGACGTCGTTTTTCCAACCGGCGTCGCGACGTCTCTATCCGGCGGTCGGGAAGGTACTGAGATGCGAGACAGATCTGACCTGTACGGGATAGAGGGTGGGGAAAGGGGAGAGGGAGATGGGAGATGGGAGGATCCCCTCCACTGGAAGTTTCTACCTGTGCTCCAGTAATTACAGTATTACTGAAATACTGAAAATCTGACTGAAAATATGGAAATATTGAAATGAAATCGACGCTTGCAGCTCTGATCTGTGAAATCTTGTTTTCGTCAAGAATTGATAGTATATTTAGTATGTAAATATAAACAATTTACAGTTTCATGGTATTTATACATGTTACATACATTTTCCGCATTTAAAAGATTGCATTATAGTTAGCCCCGATAAAACATGTCGTAATCCATAGAATTCTGATAGTCAGAAGTGACTTTTCTCTAGCCAAGTGTTCTTTAAATGTTTTATTATTTAAATAATGCAGTGATTTCTTTCAATTCCAATTTGACATCTCAACAGAGACGAGAAGTTTGGAAGGGAATATGGATATCAAGGCGTTTACAGGGCTTATGACCTGTCATTGGCTGGGTCAAGTGGCCACTTGATGTATTACAACATTCCCCATTTCACCTAGTATTTGATATCCATATCTGCCAATATACAGTAAAATGGCGCGACGCTTCACATGTGAACACTCTCTGTCATCGATTGAGAAAATTGCTAAGCATTTTGGCAGAGACCTTTATGATTGCAAGTGAGATTCTTACCGAATTATATCACCTACTAGGATGAAACGCCTGAAGATGAATCTTCAATTTGTTATGCTTATAACTTTTACCAGCTAATTTTTATAAACAACATTTTGAGTGTGTCCAAATACTTGTAGACAAAAACTGGATTTCACCCAATACGGGCCGTAAAAGCAACAAAAGTTTGTGGAAGCTATAAAATATATATGAACTCTAGAACTTACATTTAAATATCTCGTTTGTACTAGCCAGGAATCCAACTACTATAATATTGAAGTCAAATTGAATTGTGGTTCTATTTTTTATTCTATTTTATACTCTACATATCGTGACAATTGTCTCGCCTTGTTAGGTCATTATCAACTTGAAAATACAACCAAAATCTAGTTTGATTTCAATATTATAATAAGGGGTTCTTTAAAATAAATGCCAACTCAATCAACGCACCCCTTATCTCATGCATGGTAGCCTTACGTAGTAACTACTACACTAGAAGACTTTACAGAGAAGCCATAGATACTCGAAGTCTGATAACATAACCATCTCCAGGAATTTATAAATTCTAGTAAACTTCTAAATAAGTTCATTATTTTTGCCTTAATTTTTTTTATAGAAAGCTCAAAAATTTTCTTTCATAAAATATTTTCTAGAATTTAAAACCTTAAGGCTTCCTTTGTGACATTGGTTATTCGAAGTATCTACATTTTAAAATGTTTAAAAAAGAAAAGCTTATCGTCTGATTATTATAAATTCAGACTCCGTGTATTTACAGAAAAAATAAATGCTTTTGCCCTTATTTGTACTTAAGCTTTTAGTGGCTTTCGGGTCAATAATAATCATACTACTACTATTACTTTTCCCTTATCCGCACCCATTGGTGCATAGGGCACTCCATTGGTACAGTGTATCACTTTATTACATGAAGGTAGGATGATCAGTCTAAAGCTTCAGTACCAGTCCAAGGTATCAAACATGAAATATTAATATGAAAATCACATGCAAATAAATATTTCATGTTGACCCCAACGGGAAACGAACCCGCGACCTCATGCTCGGTAGCCAAATGCGCTACCACTATGCTACGAGGCGATAATAATCATATTCGGCTAAAATTAGCTTTGCCTATGACCTTTGACTTTTAGCTAATTATACAGCCAACATTTTATATCCGCTCCCTATGTGGGATCATATGGATTCCACAAACTGCCTCCAGTCTCCGTGGATCCAAAGACGTGGACCTCCCGTAGGTTTGACGCTAACTGCCGACGGATTATCAACAGTGGGCGTCCATAACTTTAAAAACCTCCTGCTGATGATGCACGCTTACTTGGTGTATAGCCCAGCCAGCCGAAACACCATTGCGGGTCGACGTTTGATACAAAGGGTTGCTGCGTCATTAAGAAAGGGACGTTTTAGCCCTTGACTTGAAATCTGTACTTAAAAAATGTTGAAACATAATGGTATGACGTTCAACTCCTTCTGCTTTGTAGTATCTAATCTATATTTTATCCCAATGAATCTTCGAACTTCAGAGAAGTGACATTCCATAGTTGAAAAATACTACTGTGTCTGAGGTGTCTATTTACCCACTCAATACGTCATCAATAGGCATCTACGTCATCACTAGACATCTACGACACACGTTTCGTGTATTGGCCTGCTGGAGTGTTTAAACGTACATATACCCTAGGCGCCGCATTCAACAGTATGTAAGCTGTCTGGAGAGCGGATATTTACTCGGTTAAAACAAAATGCCGCCTTTACAGCTCCTGCATCACACCTGTTCTCCTCTATGGCTGCGAATCGTGGCACCTAACCAGGGCCCAAGACAGCAGACTTCTGAGTTTTGAGAATAGGTGTCTTAGGAGAATTTTAGGTGTGCGGTGGTTTGACTTTGTAAGGAACACAGAGGTGAGGCAACGGACACAGCAACCCTTGGTATCTACTGTCATCCGGCGAAGGCGTTTCGGCTGGCTGGGCCATATACTACGCATGCCTCCCGAGAGCCTTAACCATGCTTGCCTATTTTACAAGGCATCAGGTTCTCGGCGTCCTGGTCGTCCACTGTTGACGATTCGTCGGCAGCTTGCGTCAGAGCTGCGGGACGTGGACCTGACTTGGGAGGATGCACGGGAGCTAGCAGCCGATCGCTTGGCCTGGAGGCAGTTTGTGGATTCATATGCTCCACATAGGGAGCGGATATGGTATAATGAATGAATAATTACCCTAGGAAGCGTATATTTTTTAGACAATTTGTATGGAAACGCCCCCTTCTAGTGAATTCTTGTTCAAAGTCATAATTACATACAAATGATAACTGCATATTATAAGCTCGTTAAAAATTCGGTACATACATTGTCTTTTCACACATTTGCCTGAGAGATCGCATTTCAACAGCATTCGGTCTACTTTCATCCTTCATTTTTTAACTCCACACTTTACTACTACACATAAGGGTTGGAACCAGAATTGTGTCTTTTCTATTATATTAATCTATGTTTTATCCTTCCAATTTGTTATTTAAAGAGCTAATAAATATATCCTTTAAGAAAACCAAATTTTATCTCCGGTGCTTTAAGGTCCAACCTTTTTATCCCTAATAATTTAGTATAGTCACGCGATTATGTATTCTATTTGAGGGTGTGTACTCACACATAAAGCTTACTTTTGTTTGACCAGTCCATGCCGTGATTTGATTTTTATTTTTTTTTAAATTAGTATACCTATGTACATAATAAACGTTTTACAAAATTTATGAAAAGTGCGAGTTATAATCTAAAGTCTTAAATTAATTATGCTGTTTTTTTTATAGAAAAAAATCATGTTCATGTGCTTGGAAAGGGACATACACGCTGAAATAATTAAAGTAAAAATGATTTTGGTCCACGTATTCGTAGAAGCTTCTTTGAGAAACTCAGCGTGAAAATAGCAACCAAGTTTGTCCTACTTTCTTAATAAGTTGATCATTATTGGGTTACTATGCCTTGCCCACCAAGTTTCGGACGTCTTGACTAACTTCGTCTTCAAGGCGCTTGCGAGCATTATTTATTAACGCCATAAACTTAACTTTAAACCTTGAGGGAAGGGAGTGCAAGCCTCTAAGGTTCATATAAAAGGAAATAATAAATGTACTGTAATACATATTTCCTCTTAAGTCAGGTCCATGTCCCGCAGCACTGACGCACACTGCCGACGAACTGTCAACTACAATGAAAGCCCCACCCTTTCCCTAGACTGCTTTAAAGATTATTGAGTCTTTTTTCAGTCCAGCCAACTCTACCGATTTTTTTTAACAAGCTAAACCGCGATTTTAAGATTGTTAGTGTGATAAAAATACGGATGAATTTACGATTATGTACGCAAACAAATGCTTTCATTGTACCCCTACCACCGTCTCGGCTTATGTATTATAATTGTCATTGTTTCCATCACCCAAACCAACCAGAGTCGGCCCAAATTAACAGTGGTAGGGATGTTAGTTTCTACCCCGATCATTATTTATTAGTAATTACAACCACCCGTGTGGAGACCGGTATCCCGCCTCGCCAGGCCCCCCATCCCAGACATCCACTCGTGTATCCGCGGTCAGGGTCTCAATGGAGGGGGGATTAGGGAAAAGAGGGGAGGGGACAGAACGCATGTGTGCATCTCACACTATCATCCTATCATCCTATCTGATACGAACTGTCAACTGTTGACGTCCACGACGCCGAGAAGCCTTGTAAAATAGGCAAGCATGGTGGCGGCTCTCAGGAGGCAATCGTAGTATATGGCCTAGCCAGCCGAAACGCCTTCGTAATATATAATAATATAATACGTTGTGATACTGTAATTATATGATATTAAATACAATCCGTCGGCAGTTTGCGTCAAAGATACGGGACGAGGACCTGCCTTGGGAGGATGGAAGGGAACTGGCGGCCGATCGCTTGGCTTGGAGGCTATTTTTGGAATCCATATGCTCCACATAGGAAGCGGATATGGCATGATGTTGAAGATTATATAAATATTTTGTAGGAAAATAGGCAGACCTATTAGTCTTAATATTAGGTCCTTACATATGAAATTGGCGTTTTGCCGTATTGGCAACTTTGATCTCAAATATCTTCTCCAAAGAGAACCATCTTAACAAAAGTTAAGAATTCCAAATTCAAATTTATACAGCTATTTACTCAAGTATTTGTGTTTCGAAAATTATAATTCATTTGTTTTTTCCTCAATTGTTTTTTTTTCTTTGCGTCACTCAGTTTACAAAATGGAAAACTTGAAATATCGCGTTATTTACGAGTACGAGTTCCACCGTGGCACCAGTGCTGCAGAAACGGCTCGAAGGATCAATGATGTGTATGGCGACGGTGCCGCAAAAGAAAGCACAGTGCGTTTTTGGTTCCAACGTTTTTGTTCTGGAAATTTCGACCTGCAGAACAAGCCCCGTGGACGGCCGGAGACCAAAGTTGATAATGAAGAATTGAAGACTATTGTGGAAGCGGATCCATCGCAAACCACGTCCGAGTTAGTTACAGGCTGCGATGTTAGTGATAAAACTGCATTAATCCACTTGAAGCAAATTGGGAAGGTGAAAAAGCTTGAAAGGTGGGTACCTCACGAATTGAGTGAAGCAAATCATGATAACGCTAGACCACTCACTGCACAACAGACGGCTACCAAATTAGAAGAGCTTCAATTGGAATGTCTAAGACATCCACCGTACTCTCCGGACCTTGCCCCAACAGACTACTATTTTTTTTCGAAATTTGGATAACTTCTTGCAAGGGAAAAAATTCAACTCCGATGGGGCAGTCCAAACCGACTTCAAAGATTTTATTGATTCCCGTCCGAATGGTTATTTTAGTAAAGGGATCGATGAACTACCTATGAGATGGCAAAAGTACATAGATAGCAATGGTACATACTTTGATTAAATAAATATATCATATTTTTAAAAAATCAACTTTATGTTCCTCCCATACAAAACGCCAATTTCATATGTAAGGACCTAATATTTTTATATTTATTTACAATTTATGTAATAATCGTTTTAAAGCCCGTGGGGTGGCTAAAAAATTAAAATTTTTGGTGTGAAAACTCACATCCAAATAAACACTTCATATTGAGCCCTTCGGCAGTCGAACCCGCGACCTCGTGCTTGGTAGCCCACTGCGCAACCCACTACACCACGAAGGCAGCAACCTTCATTAACATACTCTACAAGATACATAGAAAGTTACATAATTTAAATTTGATCTGCGTTTAGCAACTTGCTCCCATATAACACACAAGAAATTTCCCAACCAACCCTAGGCCCTGTCGATATTTGAGTTTAGGCCCAAGAGTTTAAATATTACACGGTCCATTAATTTAATATTACATAAGTCTTTAATTTATTACAAGCGTTTCTGTGTCTGTCTTTCCGACTAGGTTAAAGTAGTATCTAAATCAAGTGCGGAATAATAAAGTTTTACCAAATCTAAAATGACCTCTCTTTCTAATATGACAGAAGAGAGATAAATGATTTCTCAGAAAACTGTGGTTTCAGATTAAATTGTAACATATTAACCCGAACTCACTAACCGTATTTTCGAGTAACGGTGTAAGTAACCTTTCGTCTGTCAGACTACGAAACAACATGGATAGTTATTTTATTACTTTTATTTGATACAACAAATTGCAGTGCATAATGGAGTTCTGGTACCAACCCTTATGTATGGAAGCGAAGCATGGAGTTGGAAAAATAAGGATGAAAGTAAATTGAATGCAGTTGAAATGCAATCTCTCAGGCGAATGTGTGGGTAAAACTATGTATGATAGATGCACTAATGTTGAAATTAGAGCAGAATGCAAGGCTGAGATAAGCATTATCGACAAAATTAAGAAAGGTCTTTTACGTTGGTTTGGTCATGTAGAGCGAATGGATGATGAAACGGCTAAAAAAA
>JAGVSP010005802.1:0-10089 GCA_022494985.1 Micrasema minimum
AAAAAGATAATTTAAAAAATTACAAGATATTATACTGACATATTTATGCAAGAAGAAAAAGAAGAAGGAAAATAATTATAAAATATAAAATAAATGATTTTAAATTAATCCGCGAAGTTCAATAGATTCAGTTTTAACTGGAAAAAGCGGAAGAAAGGAAGGTTATATACGCGACCAAATGCTTTCATTGCCCCTATCACTGTCTCGGCTCTAAGATTGTCATAAACACATTCACCCCAACCTGCTCAAGGAGCTGGGCCAAATTTACAGTGATAGAAATCCACACACATACCACAACACAACATACACATGACATAACATAATCACTTTGTATATTATCGTTTGCTCACTTCACGTCTTCAGAAATTTGTTTTGTACATTGTGTTGTCCACGTAATTGGTGTTATGTTGTATATGTTACCTTTTGCTCGATCACAGATCAGTACCGATTCGGTAATAAGCGACGTGATAACGATTTCTTACCCATGGATGTTTAACGTTTTCGCGATCACAATGGAACACGCGTTTAAAGTTATCGATTGGGATTATTAAACGAGCGCATACTAGTCGCGAGCCATTTCCCGAGATATATCTTATTCGCACAAATCTTCATTCAATCTTTATTATAATTTAGTCGGTTTTCGGCAAGCCAAATATTGAGAAAAGCAGTCGAAATAATAAAAAATCAGCCAAGCGCGATGATTTGACGTTTGACGTAAGGCCGCGTTATAGCTTGCATCGGCCCCCGCTCGGCTCAGATCGGCTATGTTCGGCTATCGATACCACGGTATCGAACGAATGTCACTGCTATCGCTCAAATCGTTAGCAATAGCACGTGATTAGCACGCTTTTAACTACGTCGATAGTTATCTGTGCTTGAGCTACTTAAATTGATCTTAGTTCATTGTACCAAACATAGCACTGTGTGCACAACGTTAAAATATAATTAAATAATAAATAAGTTATTCTACCCTTTTTAATCGTTAGTTACAACTACCTCCCGGTTGGGAGATCTTGTTACAGTAAAGGCAACCGTTTAAAAATGCGTAAATTCGGAAAATTATACGGTTTAAGTGAGTGTCTAGTGCGGTAGTGGCGTGGTATGAGGACCCCATCAGGTCCTCACTGAGTGATGCGGACCCCGGAGGTGACGTTCCTGGCGGAGCAGGAGCCCTACCTGTACGTGCAGGAGCTGCAGGGGGGGCGGCGGGCCGGCCGGGGGGCGCAGGCCGGGGGAGGGGCCAGGCCGGTGTACGTGCTTCCGCCCAACAGGGTCTCCATCAGGTCTCCACTAAACACTATCCACTGAGTGATACGCAGACAGAGATAGTGAAGTCTCTCATGGTGAATTCCATGGTAACTGATGCAACATTTGGAAGAAAAACATTTCTTTTAACTAAATTATAAATAAGTAAAATGGCTTATGAAGTAGTTTAAAAAAAATATTTTATAGAGGCAAACTGGCATATAAATTAATGTGTAGTGAATTAAAATTGTGAGGTTTCACTGCTGATGCCAAAAAAAAAAAAGAAGTTGTAGTAACTGATGCAACATGAAATGGACATACTTATTGAGAATGTCTATGCAGACTGAAAAATCTGTGAGTTATGAACTTTCTACATTGAAATTTTTATGTCAATGGTAGAAATAGTATACATTAAAAAAAAATCATATTTCACTATTCATTTCTATTGTTTTAATTACCTATATACACAAAAAATAAACATAACTGACGCAACACAAATATTGAAAACAAAAGTAGGTTCACAGAAGCTATTCAACTGATGGTGGCCATCTTGCTTCTTCTAATGCAGTTTTTCTCTCACCAGGGGGCAGGAATGTCCATAAAGTTGAGTTGATAAACAACTTCAATATCCCAACAAACATAACAAGATAATTTTATTAAATTTTTTTTTTTTTTTCCTGGTTTTGTCCACTTTTACATGGAATTCACCTCAATGCAACAGGAGCAGAAATGTGGATTCATTCATTCATTTTACCATATCCGCTCTATGTGGAGCATATGGAATCCACAAACTGCCTCCAGGCCAAGCGATCGGCCGCCAGCTCCCGTGCATCCTCCTAAGTCAAGTCCACGACCTGCAAACTGCCGACGAATTGTCAACAGTGGACGACCAGGACGCCGAGAGCCTGATGCCTTGTAAAATAGGCAAGCATGGTGGCGGCTCTCGGATATCGATGGGATATGGATGCTAATGTGGATGCGGCATCTTAATGCCATTCGCTGTCCAACTGTACTTTTCAAACTAAAAAAAAAACAATTAAATTAATTTCAACTTAACAATATTTTGAATGCATACAAATACTTGTAGACAAATTACTGGATTACACCCATGCTGGGCTAATATCAGATATTATTGATATCCCAACAGAGACAGAAAACCTTTGGAAGCGAATGTGGGTTATCTAGGCGTTTACAGGGCTTATGACCTGTCATTGGCTGGGTTAAGTGGCCACAATTACGCACACCCTACTCACAGCTGGTCATCTGAGTTCATGCGCGGCGCATAAGGGTAAGTGCGACGGGGGAGTGCCGGAAGCTCCGCCTAGGGTGACCAAGTCTTCTACTGTTTCTGTGGAATCATTTGGGTGCACTTTTCTTTTTTTTATTCGAGAAAGTACATGTTTTTTTTATTGAAATGGGTTCTATTAACGATACTGAATTCAGGGTTTTTTTTTGTTAACTGACTAAAAATTAACCCTGTATAGTAGTTCAAAAAATTTGTCATATATGGTTATCAGATGATGGGCGGAATGGGGAATGTTGTAGTACATCAAGTGGCCACTTAACCCAGCCAATGACAGGTCATAAGCCCTGTAAACGCCTAGATAACCCACATTCGCTTCCAGAGTTTCTCTGTCTCTGTTGGGATATAAATAATATCTTATATAATCCAGTAACTTGTCTACAAGTATTTGTATACATTCAAAATGTTGTTAATTTCAACTTGTTTAGTCGGTGAATTGAAATTATGGACATACAAGTGCCAATTTTTGGACAGTTATTCCATTTTCAAAAATGTTGTTTTATCTTTATTGACGGCAATATCGTCTGTTTCAGATTACCAGCAGAGAGCAATGGCAGCGTGGAGAGCGACAGAGACAGAGACAGGGACGTGAAGGACCCCTCCACGGGAGAGAGCGAGAAGAAAGGCATCTGTGCGAAGCTCTGGCCCTCCGCGTGCTGTAAACCGCACAACCAATCAGAAGTAGGATCGTTATCTTATTTTCCTAGTACAATCGTATTTTTTGACGTGATAACGTCTAATAAATCGATGAACGCCGGCTGCACACACGAAATTGAGAATTACAATTTTTTCCATAAGTTTCCATTTTTTTGCACTCGTTAATTCAAATATCTGTTTACTTAAATTATACAAATTAATTGTAAGTAACAATGTGCTATTAACAATTTATTTACAACTTTGTCTCCCTTCTACTCGGACGCACCGGCCGATGGAGTGGAAGAGAGATAGATGCGTCACAAACCGAACGCTTAGGCCGATCGTGCCTCTCTACCGCTTGTTCCGCGCTCTCGCTTGCACACTCGGCTCAGGCGGAACGTGACAATGAGTCATGCTTTTTCGTGTGTGCAGCCGGCGTTCATCGATTTATTAGACGTTATAACGTCAAAAAAGAACTCAGATATTAACTTAGTTGTTCTTTTCCTACATAACGCCTTCATCCAATCGTGTCTTTAACAATTTAACGGATTAGCAATTATTGTTAGGTGCACAATAAGATTGTAACAGGAAATAATTTATTTATTGACGGACAGAGTCCATTATAAACATTATAGATACACGAATTTTTTTTACAAAGAAAAAAAATTGCAAGGACAGAAATAAACAGCAAAGACAAAGAATAGATGTTTTAAATTAAGTAAAATGCATAAGCTAACTATACAGATTCTTCAGCTGATTTATAAAGAAAGACATCCTTACACCAAAATAATCAAGATCTTGATGATCGTTCACCCGCCTGATCATTCTGGGTAAAGGTGCCTGTGCGCCATAATTGGTCCTGTGATGACCGAGGAACAGCTTTTCATTATTTCTTAGTCTACGGGTGGGAACGTTAAAAATAATCTTTTCCAAAATTTCAGGGGCATCAATGAGACAGTTCATAATTTTATACATGCAGATTATATCCGCAATGCATCTGCGTTTTTCAAGACTTGATAAGCTTAAAAACCTCTCCATATCAAAATATGAATAGTCTATTCTTTTCAGTCCCATCTTCCATGCAATTTTTCTAGTAAAACGATGTTGAACTGATTCAAGGCGCTTGATATGAACAGCATAATGAGGGGACCAGATTACTGATGCGTATTCAAGAATAGGGCGTATTGTAAAAAATAATGTATTCATTACACCTAAAACAGAAAAGTCGACAAAAAACCCTTGCAATAACAGAGTAATCAGGCGTACGTACCTACATTGTTTCCATCACCCAAACCAATCAGAGTCGGCCCAAATTAACAGTAGTAGGGTAATGTTAATTTCTACCTCGTTAATAACATATAAGTAATTACTACCACCCGTGCGGAGACCGGCATACTGCCTCGCTAGGCCTGATTTGAAAAATCTAAAATCTAAAAATAATAAAATATCTGTTGTAGGTTAACTTGATAGATGAGACGCTCAGCAAAAAGCGGAAATCTGAAGTGAGCCATGCGACCATCGGAAGCAAGAAGAGTGAACAAGAGGAGAAGAAGTCTGGTCTGTGGTCCAGGGTCTGTTGCTGTGGGAAGAAGGACCACGAGCCTGTAGCTGACACCATGGAAGACAAAGCAAAATGGTAAGTAACATACTGTTGTTAAGGTCGACAGCAAGAGTGAACGAGAGGAGAAGAAGTCTGGTCTGTGGTCCAGGGTCTGTTGCTGTGGGAAGAAGGACCACGAGCCTGTAGCTGACACCATGGAAGACAAAGCAAAATGGTAAGTAACATACTGTTGTTAAGGTCGACAGCAAGAGTGAACGAGAGGAGAAGAAGTCTGGTCTGTGGTCCAGGGTCTGTTGCTGTGGGAAGAAGGACCACGAGCCTGTAGCTGACACCATGGAAGACAAAGCAAAATGGTAAGTAACATACTGTTGTTAAGGTCGACAGCAAGAGTGGACGAGAGGAGAAGAAGTCTGGTCTGTGGTCCAGGGTCTGTTGCTGTGGGAAGAAGGACCACGAGCCTGTAGCTGACACCATGGAAGACAAAGCAAAATTGTAAGTCACTGGTAGCCACGACTTTTCAAATTTCAGTATGCGAATTGCTAACTTTATTCGATACTTTGCGACAGAATTTGCATGGAGACGAAGGCTAAATTAATTATTAATATTAGCAATTTGACATTCCAGATCTTCAAAAGACGTGCCCTTACTAGGGTATTTAATTTAAGACTTGTGTATGTCTTTGTGTTTTATGTGGATGCGCTGTCAGGATGATCTGCGGCCGTTTATCCATACAATCATAGTCCTGTATTTTTTCCCTAAAATTTAGAACAAAATAAAAAAAAATTTTCACACTTTTTGAAATTTATTATTTTTTATTTTATTTCCTCGAACAAATAAATAATTATTTTAAAAAGTGAGACGATGCAAACACGCTTCTCGCCGATATCTTATATGCATGAATTAACAAAACTCGTAGTACAACCCGAAAACTGATGAATCTACATCATATTTTGAGTCAAATGAGTAATATGACTTTTAAATCTGGGTTAAATTTTTTTTCCTTTTCATAAAAGCTTTCATAAGTACCGCAGATTAAGTAAAATTGCACAAATCCTTATAATAATTCCGTTTTTTTATTTTGTTTTTCTTATGGAAAGTATTAATTTGACTAAATAATCAATTTTGATTCCAGGTCAGACCGCTTCATCTGCTGCCGCGGGAAGAACAAGGTGACGGACTCCAGCGTGTCGGTGGGGGCCCGGCCCTCGCTGGTCAGCGAGGGGGCGCGGCCCTCGCTCGGGGCTCGGCCCTCGCTGGGCTCCACGGCGCCCCCCGGGGGCTGCGGCCTGTGCTGCTGCGCTGCGCAAGGCCCCCGAGAGGAGAGATAGTATACTCAGCGATAAGAGGAGGTCAGTGCTACCAAATCTGAACTTTTGACGTGATAACGTCTAAATAATCGATGAACGCCAGCTGCACACACAAAAAAGCATGACTCATTGTCACGTTCCGCCTGAGCCGAGTGTGCAAGCGAGAGCGCGGAACAAGCGATATCGGCCTAAACGTTCGGTTTGTGACGCCTCTATCTCTCTTCCACTCCATCGGCCGATGCGTCCGAGTAGAAGGGAGACAGCAGCAACACACAAGCTATAATGTGAAAGTGAAATTAACGAGTGCAAAAAAATGATAATTTATGGAAAAAATTGAAATTTTCAATTAACTCCTGCTTTGTATTATACAAAATAATGATAATGCAGTAATAATAATTCAATTTGACATCTCAACAGAGACAAGAAGTTTGGAAGGGAATATGGATATCTAGGCGTTTACAGGGCTTGTGACCTGTTATTGGCTGGGTTAAGTGGGCACTTGATGTATTACAACATTCCCCATTTACCTAGTATTCTCGTCTCTGTTGAGATGTCAAATCTTCTCTGTTGAGATGTCAAATTGTAATTATTAGCCCGTAATGGGTGAAATCCAGTTTTTGTCTACAAGTATTTGGACACACTCAAAATGTTGTTTATAATAATAATCCAATTTTAGAAGACCCAGTATGTTCAGTAAGAAGAGGAGCATCTCTCAAGCCGTTCCTATAGAGGTAAATTATTTTATTCTTTCGTGTTACATCATATATGGAATACTAACAATGTTTTTTATTTTATTTATTTTATTTTATTTATTTATAGGAAAAACAACAGTATCGATACATGAACGTAGTATACAAAAAAAAAGCATGATTACCAATTATAGTTTTTCACATGTATACAATTCAAAGTAGATAGAAAAAATAAATATAAGAAATAAAAATAAAGAGTTATGAGGGAAGGATAGGATGATAGGGATAGGTAAAAGGAAAAGGAGATGACTGGGAATAGGAATAGGATTACCTTTTACAGTCTATAAGATTTCAAATAATTTTAATTTGAAATTGGGTAGTCTGATGTTAAAAATGTCAAGACAACTACAGTATTCATTGAATTTCGCACAACTACGATTTATAAAAGATTTTTTTAAATAATTATTTGATGGTGCTAAATTATAAAATTATAAAATGTTATTATCATCAGCAGCGGCCCGAGGAGTTGGAATTCGGGAGCTCATTTTAATAAATTACTCATTCAGTAATAATTGGGTTCTATCCGATTTTCTTTTCTTTATTTAAAAAAAATGATTGAAAAAATAACAATATCAAGGGATTTTTTAAAAATTTTTTACGATGTCATATGAATTTTCTAGCGCGGTTTGAAATAGCGCTTTTTTCAAATCGCTCGCAAAATCCTCCAGTTGGCGCGCATGTGGTGTGCCGTCACATCAATATGAGCGCTTACTTCGTAATGAATTTCCCGCCTTTTATAATGGACGGGTATGACGTCATTAGCCAATAACGGGCGTTAAAAGTCACTCGTAATTTCGTGTTTTTAAAACATAAATTTATAAATGAAAACAACATTTTTGATCATTGTGTTTTATATCGTTGGAATTGTAAAAATATACTTTAAATATTTATAACGTTTTCAAGGATATTCATGCTATCGGGAACAACCCAATTATATGAGATTTAGAGATCTAATACAATAAAATTACATTTTTTTAGTGCAGCGATACCAAAGTTATTTACTTACTATTAAACAATTTTAAAAAAATCAAATTCGTACTCAATTTTCTCAAAAATTTGGGTCAAATAAATAAAAAAAAATCTACAAAATCGACTCGAAATATGATTTAGATTCACTGGTTTCCCGCTTGTACATCGAGTTTTGTTCCTCCGTGTATAGATTTCATTCACAATATAATATGAACTCATGGAATGGGAGTGTTAAATGAGCGTTCTGCAAATTCCAGGTTAAATTCATATTTGTGGGTAAATGCGTAAGGGTTATATTACGGTAGGTATTTGGTTTCAATATTTTGACGTGATAACGTCTAATAAATCGATGAACGCCGGCTGCACACACGAAAAAGCACGACTCATCGTCACGTTCCGCCTGAGCCGAGTGTGCAAGCGAGAGCGCGGAACAAGCGATAGAGAGGCACGATCGGCCTAAGCGTTCGGTTTTGTGACGAATCTATCTCTCTTCCACTCCATCGGCCATGCTATTTTTCATCAATTTATATTTTGCATCCATCAAGTATGCTATTTTTCATCAATGTTTTCTTATGACGTTATCACGTAAAATTATCGTCCGCAAACCGATTTTACAGACAACCAAAAGTTTTTTTAAAATCTTTTTAAGTCTCTTTCGCTTTTTCGCTCTATACAATGCTGACAAATACCTTATATTGTGAATTCCAGGAACTATGAGACATACAATGTACATTACACAATCGTGATATTAACATTTCCATACATTTAACCTTACGCCGCACAGGACAGAAGGAGAAAGGTAGCGGGAAGCATGTTTTGTTTCATTCACACATAAAAACAACACTACAGAATGGGCTTATAAACCAAAATTTTCTGTGAATGCAGAAAAATAAAACTAAAAATCACAAGATCATTGGTGCTATCCGTTTGTAAATCTGATCATTAATAAGCGAGATACGATCATTTATATTTTTATTTAGGCCATTAGGTTTCTACAATAAAATTTGAGAAGTGAATGTTGTACCACCAAACTTACACCCACACAACTGTATAAAATAACACACACATAGAACTGAATTACTGTATTACTGTTAAGAGACACAACTCATAGGGTAAGGGGAGGTATTATTCTGACATAAGCAACCGAGGAACACTAAAATTTTACCAAAGCTTCCAACTTTATAATCATAAACCCTCCTGCATTGATTTATAATACACTTAGATCTGCCTTGCAGAGTAAATTATTTAGAAAAAGTAATGACACGAAGATTCCGCACCTCAATACACTTACACGGGTCGACCTATCAGAGCCCTTCGACTGCCAGCAAGCATCCGCCCACACACCGCAAAAGGTATGGGCTATATATAGGGTTACAGTAACAGTATACAATACTAACCCGTTCCTTACGAGGAGCGTTCATGAATTTTACCATGCATCTAAAATGACTTTTTTTTTCTTGTGGACGGGCTGGGTTTGCTATTATTTAAGAAGAAAACTTTCTTTGAATAATAATTGTTTTATGCTATGTAAACAAATATAAATAAACACTTACATGTGGAAAATTACATCATCTTTTTTGTTAATTTTATCCGTACGGTTTTTACACGGTTTCACTACACAGGAAGGCATTTCGGAATGTTTTCTGAACGTCCGACTCGGCCGGCGGTTAAAGAAATACTGAATACCTACGCATCTGGCGGAGTTGGAGGTTTTGGCGGAGTTGAAGTGTCATTCATTTTTTGTGTTCAGTTCAAATCTAAGTGTATTAATAAATCAATGCCCTCCTGTCTATGCAATGCGGTCAAACTAGACAAGCTATTTTAAAGAGAGCTGTCAAAGTTTTAAGTTCCCTTTTTGCAGTGAAAAAAAAGACAACTTATATCTATCTTCCACTTACTATATATTCTGTTTCCCTCTAACATGTTGAGATTGAGTCAAAATTGACTCAAATCCTCCTAAGACTAGGTCATGACAAGGAACGGAAGAAAATAGCCCATCTATGTAAAATAGACATCATTTTAGAAATGAAATTAATGATTTCGTCGAAATCCATGGCTCCAAATTTGAATGTCACATATTTAAAATTAATTCGACGGCATTGCATACAAATAAATTTGTATGGAAGCTAAATTGTACGATATTCAGGTAATTCCTTTGTTGTTATGATTCATTTTCCTTTGATTAATTTTAACGTAATATCTCAGTTTGTTTACCTCCATTTTGTTATTACTACAGTACAACCTCCTTGGATTTAAGTACCTAATATCTTAATTTAAAGAGGATATTATTTTTAAGTAAACACATGTTTTTGTTATATT
>JAGVSP010005803.1:0-10084 GCA_022494985.1 Micrasema minimum
TACGCCACACAATGCCGTTGGTGAATTATAAGCATGTTTGACATTTGAAGCTAGAAAAAAGCTTTTTAAGCTTCTTTATTTAAGGTTTCATTGTACTTTTAGACACGCGACATCGACCCACTTTGGTTACGTGCAAGATGTAGAATTATTTAAAAAAAAGGTTTTTTAATTCATCGCTTAATATGTGAGAAAACGAAAATATAACTACAATAAGTAAGGTCCCACCCTTTTGATGTTGGTGGCATAACTAAATAAGTATGTTCATACTCAAATAGATGGGTTAATAAAAATTAATAGAATGGATAGATCCCCTCAACGCCTTCTTAAATGAATGGTTTGTTAATATTTTCTTTTTTAAGCAACCCCGTTTTTTCTCAGAAATTCACAAGCGCAAAGATATCCAATACAAAAAGGAAAACTCTGGGAAATGCTCGTTTTAATTCTGAGTCTCAATTTAATCCGATCCATCAGTAGGCTTCATGTAATGCTGCCTTTAGTAATATAACCCCTCACATTTGATTAAATCTCCGACATCCCTTTGATATTTATGAAATTAATAAATACATGCCATCTCGCCTAAAGATAAGGATAATGGAGGAGCCAAGGACACCACATTGCTTTGCCTATCTTATCCATATTAGTAACGTAGAAGTTTTTAATAAAGAATAGAGCTAAAATCTAACAAAGGTAGGATTGAAAAATGTTTTTAAGTAAAAACGTTATTTTTATGCAATAGGATGTGGTCTAGTGGTTAGAGTTGCGGAATCCAGATTGGTATCCTTAGGTTCTAATACTGATCCACCAATTCCACCATAACTTATTTCCTACATTCCGCCATTATTGTTTCGCGTACATCATACGGACGAAATTTTTAAAAAACTGGTTTAAGGGTATAAGGTAAGGTAAAAGGAAAACCAATAGCAATTAAAAATAATAATTACCTTAAACCTATTCTATCTTCCTCTTCAGGTACGATGATAGAATTTTTTATATTTTTTTATTTATATTAGTTCATTACAGTTTTGCTTCATATTTCCATCTTAAATGCACTCCTCACTGGGGGACCCGTGCCGAGGAGAGCATTTCACAGATTTATGTTTTTTTTATTTTTTTTTAGAATCATTAATAAATTTATAACAATTTAAACAATAATGATTTACACACACACTTAAACGATGTCACTCACTAATAGTATAACAAAAATGGTATATATGAGTATGACAATAATTGCTAAAATAGAGTATGTTAGAGTGAAGTCGAAAAAAATTACAAAGTTATTTGAAAAACGGTTTTATAATTAAGTAGGTAAGTGGCGATCGCTTTCAACGTTTGATTGACATAATAAATATAATATCATCTTGAATTTGTGTATATTTGGTAGCACTTTATAATATTCATACTATGAATTGTGTTTTAAAAACACTTTCAAGTAAGTATGACACGTGTAGCGAAATATTTCGATGTTTTTGTTGAGTTGTTCGTTGTAACATCCCTACTAAAAAAATCTCCTTTCAAATTTGTGTATATTTGGTACCAGCTTATATGAATCGTGCTTTCAGTCTATTTGTCAAGATACACGTAGTCGAGATGGGGCAGGATTTTTAATGTCCACGAAGCGATGACGTCAGTAGTTAAGATAGAAGGTCACGTGTCGCCCCGCGGGAAACAAAGGATGGGTGAATGTGGAAGAAGCGAGATGAATGGGTATTAGTCACACCCTCTAGATTCTAGATACTCGTTACTTAAATATATCAAGAGGAACTGGATTCTACTTTGGTGGAGGCTCGTTTATCGACTACCACATGACGCACTTGAAAGTACAATGAAAATTGTTGTAATAGCTAATACTTTTTTTTCTGAGTCACCTTTTGACGTGATAACGTCTAATTAATCGATGAACGCCGGCGGCACACACGAAAAAGCATTACTCATTGTCACGTTCCGCCTGAGTCGAGTGTGCAAGCGAGAGCGCGGAACAATCGATAGAGAGGCACGATCGGCAAAAGCGTTCAGTTTGTGACGCACCTATCTCTCTTCCACTCCATCGGCCGATGCGTCCGAGAAGAAGGGAGACAGCTGCAGCATACAAGCCACAAAGTGAAAATGAAATTGTCATCACCAAAATTAAATGAAATCACCAAATTGTGCACTTCCAGATCAAGTAAATATGTTTTCGGTAGTATCAGACCGATCCTTTAAAAGGATATTAGTTAAGTTGTAAATACATTGTTGATATAACATTGTTACTTGTAATTAATTTGCATAATTTAAGTAAACAAATATTTGAATTAACGAGTACAAAAAAAATGATTAATTTATGGAAAAAATAGTAATTTTCAATTAAATTGCTTTGTATTATACAAAATAATGATAATTCAGTAAATTGTAATTCAATTCAATTTATAAAAAGGAATACTATTTTTCATCAATGTTTTTATATGACGTTATCACGTAAAATTATCGTTCGTAAACCGACTTTACAGACAAAAAAGTTTTTTTAAGTTTTTTTTTAATCCTAGGATTGGTCTGCACAAAGCACTTGATTTCTTCGCCTGTCACTGTCACCTACCAGCCTCTTCATTTCCTAATACCTGATGCAGCGCTAATCCTTGATCACCAACATGCAACTAGGTACTCGCATGTCACACACCTACAACTTTCTATAAGTGATCAATAATGCATCCCGCTATTTTAATAATTATGATGACACTAAAAGTCTTACAAACATCAAGGTGAATTATTTAGGTTCTTATTCATCAATTCTTGTAAGGCTTGCTGCTTCCAAGGTAAGCGACCAGCCGGCTTTTCCACGTTCACATCCCGTCGTTCTGGCATTAACTGCCAAATCAGAAGTGGACGTCCAGGACGCTGTAAACCTAATGCCAGTACTAGTGCATAGTATCGAGTAAGAAATATTGACATGAAAAAAAAATTAATCAATATTTTTTGTTGTTAACATCGGGAATCGAACCCGGACATATACATAATCATTAATTATTGTGTACGTAATTAGGTAAGTACTACTTCCTCATCATCTCAGTCAGTTCCGGAGAAGAAGTTTCTTTTGGTCCACACCAGATGTATCCTGCCTGATCCTAACTCAATGTATGTGTAATGTATGTCAGTCAATGAAAGAAAATCAAATTGATGAAATATATACCCTGTCACACATCATAAGCAAGGTAAAAAATAAATGTAATTCCTATTTTTTTTTAAAAGTATTTACCACCTTTTTTTTTTTTGTATTACGCAACAATGCTTAAAAATCCCATCCCTTAAGTCATTTGCGCTGATAAGATAGCCAGCCGTTCTGCGTTATCGTGCATTTTACTTAATAAACCCCAGGGGGTGAATCAAGACATTTTCACCCTTATAATGTCGAACATAACTACTAATATCGCGGTAATCTATCATGAAATTTTTGATTTAAGGGCTTTTGGAAAAATATTATTATCAAAAGACGCTTTCACCACGCCTCATAAATATCGAGGTTTTTAATTAAGTATCTACGTAAAGCTTCTTACTGAGTAAATCAATGTTCGAGATCAATAGTAATAATTTTTCAGATTCATCTGCCTAATTAAAAAACTACATAATATATCTCCTGAAATTCATTCATCATCATTATTCCATATCCGCTCTCTATATGCAGCACATTATGGACTCCACAAACTGCCTAAAAATTGCCACTAGCCAATAAACCCGCCAATGTACACTAAAACCGTATTTAAAGCCAAACAAAAAAACGATCAGTTTCCAGTTCCCGTACGTCCTCCCAAGTCAAGTCTAAACTGCCGATGTGACGGATTGTCGTATGAATGAAAATACCTATAGTTAATTTAAATTATAATAACTTTTTTATACTCGTAATTTTCTTGAAGTTTAAAAACTGATTCCATGGAAACATGCTCACGCCACAAAAAAATTGAAAAAAAGTATCTAATATTGTTGTTATCAACAATTAGTAACCTGTTAAGAAATCTTTAATTTGTGTAATAATGAGAAAATTATACTATAAAAATGATTTTCATTTTTTAGAATTTTAGCGACGAGATTCGTAAATTTTTTTTCAGGAATTGAAGACTTAATTTGAACTAATGTTTCAGTACGGAATTATTGCCAAAATTTAAGTATTCGATAGGTATAGGTAATTTTCAAAGCATTCGTATTTTTTGATGCTGTGTGTCTTAAAATTCATTGTATAAAAATAATAATTATTAAGAGTTTATTACATCCGTAAACAGATTAAAACCTTAATTTTGATGAAAGCTTTATGAAAACTGATATCTATTTAAAAATACCTTTGATTCTAGAAAATAAATTAAAATAACTCCAAGAATCTTTAATACCTTTTTAATTTAATCTTCCCAGAACTTATTTAATAATCTCCAGTTACATTTCTTTTGATTTAATGTCGAGTTTTGTATGAGTTCTAAAGTTGAAGTAAAAAAAATCTTGGCCTCTAAAAGACCAGGAAAAATAATAAAAACTTCGCAAAGGTATTGTATTATTTGATATACCCCTAGAGAACAGAGGCTCTCCCGTGAGAGAACTAAAAAGTTTTATACATATTTGAAGTCTTCTGTTAAGGGAAGTATTTTGCAGTAAGCAGACGACACTATAACAAAATTCTGAGTAACTTTTAAACTTACAAAAGTGTAAAACTTTAAATATTCAAATAATAACAACTTTTACAGAATGTTCTCTGTAATTTTGTTTTGTATTTGATTTTGTATGCATTTATAGCAGCAGTGCACTTATTTTGTATGCGTGATATCACGAATTAAATAAATAATACCTGTACTGTGTAATGATCATTGGGTCACCGTGAAGTATTTTAGGTAAATAGGTAGTTTATAAATGGTCAGATATTATAAATAATATTAGATAATAGCAGATTTTGATACATTTACAATGTCTAGGAATACAAAAAAAATAATTTTTAATCTTTACGTTATGAGCGACAAAAATATACTCGTAACTAAGCGTTATAATTTGTTTTACAAGGTTTTACACAAACCTACTAAAACTAATACGTAGATTCAATGTTTGTACACCCAAACCTTTTGAAAACCATACGAATCTAAAGTTTTCATAATAGTTATCTAGATTTTTGTTTGTAAAACTACCATAATATTTTCAGTTCAATTTCCAACAGAAGGATCTAACAATGGAATTCACATTTGACTGACAGTATTTTCAAATCAAACTCAATATGTCGACCTGGCATTAATAAATGAGTTGAACGCTTGGAAAAACATTGATAAATTGATAGTCAGGGAAGGTTTTTACGTTATCCATGGTTAGACAATAAATTATATCGGTAATATCGTCTATGTAAGTTCAATACCGCGTTTGAGCCAATAAGGTTCAAAATACGCATTTTTGGTGATTTTCGTTGAACGAAACAAGCCGCATCGATTGGTACTTTCAAATTTAAAATTGACCAATAAACTGCTAGCGTCAACACCGCGAATAAACCATTTTCACACACAATACCGCGTATATCCCTATAAAAAAATCATGTTTACCTCTTTTTTTTACTAAATTGGAGGGTTTTTGTCTCCCCTGAACATTTTGACAAATGGTTCTTTCGCGGTATTGAACTTAAACCGACGATATGTTAAAAAATGACGGCCTCCGTTGCGTAAAGACTCACGATACGTAGGTTCCAGGTTCGATTCCCGGGAAAATACAAAAACCACGAGTGAATTTCCTCAAGCCAGGATGTTTTTGTGATGTTCCCTTCTGTATTGGCCCTCCTGGCCTGTTGAGGTAGTTTAAAAAATAAATATATCGTATTTGATTTCATTGTATACGTATTATACATAAATAATATATATGCTAACGTGCATCTAGTGTATTCATTTGTACTTAGTTATTTATGGAGTAAGCGAAATTGTATTTCAACATCTCTACCTCATTTCGCATATTTGCATTTTATAGTGCGAAGAACGCTGCCATGGTAATAGTACATGAGTGGAGTGCATTTTCATTTTTATTAATTCAAGGTTAAGCTGAAGTTATTCTTAATTTGATTTATATTTTTTATTGACATTACTGGGTGGAATTCCATGATTAAATTATGAATATATAACTAAATTAAAGTTAAATAAAAAATACTTGGTACACTTCCACTTTTATTTATTTTGACCAGTTAGCGCTTTCATCCTGTAACGGGCTGTAACCAGTCTGAAGATGCCCGTTACAGAAAATAAGTAAAAGTGGAAGTGTACCAAGTATTTTTTATTTAATTTTAATTAGTTACATATTAATAATTTGAAACATTCTTCTTTTATCATTTTTAAAAAAAAATTGTAAAGAAATAAATCGTCATATTATTCCATTCATTGCGTGTCTGTATTTCAAGGCCCAGAAATGAATATTTGACAAAAAGGTGTATTCGACAAAACGGTGGGATTCATGGCGTTCAATACCAGCTGGCAAATGTCTAATTTGTCAATTTAATACTTTCTGACAGGCGCCAAACATTCTACATATATATATTTGGGCAAACCGGGGCCCGTGGGATGATTTATTTCTGTTTGTTGGGCAAAAAAAGCCTACGGCGGATTGTAGAAATAAGTAGCATGTTTCACCACTCAGCGTGTCATGGCAATGCACTGTAGATTGATTTGTGATTTATACATGGTGTAACAAAACTCGATGTACAAGCGGGAAACCAGTGAATCTACGTCATATTTCAAGCCGATCTTGTTAAATATTTTTTTTGATAAGGCTTATAGTTTCGAAAAATTTGAGTAAGAAATTCTTACAAATTATTATTTATATAATCTATTTAGACAAATTAAAACTATGTATAAAAAAAACAAAAGTGAAACTTAATTTTAACAAGAATTCGTACAGTTTTTCTTAATCTACGGTAGGTACTTGTGAAAAGCTTTGAAAAAAAAAATTTTTTTTTTGAAGTTCAGAATCATATTACACATTCGACTCCAAATCTGATGTAGGTTCACCAGTTTTCGGGTTGTACTACGAGTTTTGTTACATGTGTATTTTATTCCAAAATTTATTACCTGATTTGAATTGAAAGCGAGTTAAGAATTTAAAAACTAATCATAGAAACAATTACTATGGATCATGTACAATAATATTTTCGTACCTTAAGGCTGAAAGGTCCTCTACTCTGCCTAATCTTTCGTATGGTGTAATTTTTAGTTAGTTAGCTAGCTATATTTCAAACAAACCGACCGCTTAAGCATAGTTTGTTTGAAATGAAATATCTTACGTAATTTAAACATTAAGAAACACACATTTTACTTGATTAAGTAGTTTTACATACGGTGGTTTGTCATGACACGGCAGTAGTCTCCCCTACTAGAGCTTCAGGGGAAAGTGCGAAGTGTTTTGGCCCTAATTTTCGCTGACCCAAAATAGAGTATTAATTAATTTATTTACGACTTACCTCAACGAATTCCATTTAAATTTAGTATGATTTATTTAATTTTTTTGTTTAGTGAATAACAAGAGGCTTATATGTATTTCCCAAGTAGAAATTTTAGTTCTAAAAAGTCATAATTAGGTTTAAGAATCTAATTATGACCTTTTTGAACTAAAATTCTTACTTGTGTTAATATTAATAATATGAGTAACTTAGTGTATTCACGGTTATATTTATGTAAAATAATGTTGATTTATAATTATTATCACCTCAATAGACCAGGAGGACCTACATCAGAGGGGAACAATATCACAAAACACCCAGGCTTGAAAATATATCTCGAGTTTTTTATGTTCTCACTGGGAACTGAAACCAGGAACCTGCGTGTCGTTACTTACAATATTACAACGTTTTACACCAATTGCAGTGTATCTTGATCGTTCATTATATGGAAGCAAAATGATCATATGATCAGTCTTACGCTTCGGCGCCAGTCCAAGGTATCATTTGTTAGTGTACCAACTAGTTCAGTAACCTAGGCACCATAATAAATGGCTAAGGGAAAATAGTAGTATGTAAGTATAGTAGTAACAGGATCTCCAGCTATACAAACATATCATAAAAAAATATTCAATTAATTTTAAAACCACGACTTTAAATTCCCAAAAATACCTTTGTCACGATAATTTTTGTTGACTTTTTGTTTTACCTGTGTTAAATTTTCACCTAACGGCCGATTATACCAAGCTATGCACGTTTAAGAGTTAAAAAATGTAATTTTGGCCATCTGTAGTCTAGATTCTAGAACATTCGAAAATTGTAATGTCGTTGTATTTTGCTTCGCTTGGCATTTTTTGGAATTAGCGACTTGTTTTTCTAAATACGCGTCGCGAAAATATTCAACGTGACATTCTTTAAATATTTTTTGATAGGAGATAAACGGAATATTTCATGTTAAGCTTTTACTAAACAAGGTACTCTTTTGATGTTTTGTAAATACTTAAGATTTTTATACGACGCTTTTTTCTATCGAACCTTGCTTAAGAAACGTACCAACGCCTATTAAAAAAAATTATGTTTTGTCCTATGTATATAATAACTTATATAACGTGGAACCAAGTTAGCGGTTAAACAAAATGTGGCCACTTGGCGGAGGTTTAATTTATTTTATGGAGAAAAGATACAATAAAATAAAATCTGGAATGCTTATTCTCTAATACTAATGTCAATTGCTAATTGTTTTTATTTTGCTACCAATTTTATCCTGGAAAATATTTTAAATGCCAAAAAAGACGGACTCCGTGAATTTTTACTTGTAAATTTGTACATCACAATCTCAAAAACTGGTGTTTCCATAGTAAGTGTATAATACTATGATTTTTTTTCGAAGTTTGGTTTCGAAGTATCATTAAATCCGGAATTTAATTTTGAAACCACCAAAATTTCTAACGCTGGGATTAGAAGAGGCCTTTAATGAAACAAAATTAGTATAAAGTTGAATTATTTTACAGATAAGTAAAGATAAGGTCTCGGATGAGTAATGTAATGTAAAGATCAGAGTGAAAATAACCGAATACATACAGTAAAAGCTATGAAATTTTCTCCGATTTACTTTATTTTTGGAAGCTTGCGAATAAAATAATAAAATAACTAGAAGAAAAATCTATGGTTTAATCACTTAAACCAACTATTATTCGATGCGCTTACATAAATATGAGGATAGCCCATCTTAACTAGACCTTATAAGATTTGTTCCTATACAGGAAGTCGAGTAGGTTGTATAATATTCTCTTCCTTGATTGAATTCAGCTCAGTTCAGCCGTTAGTTCCGGTAATACTAAAAACTAGGTCAATCTGTTTTTCATTTTATGCTAAACGTTGATTAGACCAGACTCTACAAAGGAGACTTTAAATTACAGTAGATAAAGCATAAAGGCGCGATTTAAACGCGTCATGAGTTTAACCTCTAAGTTTAGTTTAAGCTCACTAACATCACTAAATTAATTAATTATACAATATTGTTTTAAGATATAATGATTATATTTTAAGAGAAACAAAAAAAAAGTTTTGGTCCAACGATCATAATACTAAGAGTCCTCAACGTCTCCACGAGCAACCATCTGAGTCGAAATAATAAAATATGTTAACTTAATGTTTGTAACACTCATTTTGTAGTTTTCCATAATTATGAAATTAAACAACAAAGGAGTAGTGTCTCCGAAACCGGTTGGAGTGTTAAAAAATAAAAAAGTAGTTTAAAAACAAAGTCGTTTAATTTCATAATAAAATATGTAACTACTACTACTAGACTACTACTCTGCCCAATCGGCACCCAATGGTGCATAGGGCACTGCATTGATACACAAGCGCAGCGAATCTAGATTATTTGTTACATGAAGGCAAGATGATCAGTCTTACACTTCGATGCCAGTACTAGGTATCACATATGAAATATTTTTATGTAAAAAACACATTCAAATTAGTATTTTGTATTGACCCCCATTGGGATCGAGCCCGCGATCTCATGCATAGCAGCCCAACTGGCTACCGCTACACTACTAGGCAGACAATAATAATTAAATAAATATGATTAAAAGCCCCGTTATTCCAAATGTATGTATTCAATGTTTTACAGTATAAATATTAGATAAACTCACACATTTACACGATAAAATCCAACAC
>JAGVSP010005804.1:0-26481 GCA_022494985.1 Micrasema minimum
TTGAATAAAGGACTTTAAGGATAATATAAATATTAACTCAATGTTTTTAGTTATCACTTTGTAGTTTTTCATAATTATTAAATGAAACACACTTTTGTTTTGAACTACTTATTTATTTTTAAAATGCCAACCGGTTTCGGAGATACTACTCCTTCTTCGAGGCTTTGTATAATAATATATTAAAATTAAGGAATAAGTCGCTAAGTAATTTTTTTTTAAGTGGTTGACCGGGTACTTTGACAAGAGGTTGGAGAGGAGATTGAAGTGAGGGTGAAACACATGATAAATTGAATTAAATTTGGAATTAATCAATTTTTCTTTGAATTTCGGTGGTATTTCGAAAATACTACCGTGCCTAGTGACTACGTCACTCACACGTCGTCACTATGCATCTACGTCATCACTAGACATCTACGTCATACGTTTCAAAGTGTAAGTGTATTGGCCTAAGTGCTGGAGTCTTTAGACGGTGGAATTTGATAATAAGCGGTGTTATGAAATTTTTAGAAAATTAGTATGGAAAGGCCCCTTCTGGTGAATTATTTTTCGAGGTCTACATGGCATTAAACGGTGTTTTATAACGCAATTAATCTCTTTTTGTGTGAATTTGGCTGCTATAGATCATAATTTGTGTGGCGATAGTGTTGCGACAGTCCCAGTCGGGACCGGCCGGCCTGACCTCCGGGGCCATAAATACGGCACCGTCCTTATTAGGCGCGCCCCACCGTTTGATCGCGGCCGGTACGTAATGATATGATTCATAAACGTCGCGTCGCCTCTACCTCTCTAATGGCGGAATATGCGATTTGCAGGGGCCGGGCGTGGAAATCACCGTGCGAAAAAAAAAATCTAATATTTTGTCTTATAGAATAAACTACTCGTAATTAAAACTTTTGATTGAGAATGGATTTGGTGTAACTTAACAACTTGCCGTGCTTTTTATGAGGACTAGTCTATTGCTAAATCCATGGATAATGGGTTATGAAATTTATACAGTAGGTTAAGATAGGTTGGGTTTTATAAAATATTTTAAATCAAATTGCTATTTAAAAGCAATATCCTTTATAATAGGTTATGAAATTTATTCAGTAGGGTTAATGATAGGTTAGGTTAAATAAAATCAAATAGATTTTGAAAAGCGAAATTTGATAATACATAATGAAGGCGTGACCCAATCGCGTATCAACCAATCACAGCTTTACGCTTTACTCTACAAACCAGAGAGAAAAAATGTTTTGAAATTTTGACAGCTGCACGGCAAGTTGTTTAGTTACCCCATGGATTTTTATTTTGTTTGGTTCGAAAATGATTCACATGGGATTACAAAATACTCAAAATAAAAAAAATTCTACAATTAACCGTTTGAAAAATTTATTTTGAAAAGTGTAGAATTACTCATTTATCTTTTAGGAATTGCGTGTTTTTGCATTTTAGCACCCAACCAAAAATACTTTTTTCGATTACTGTATAATAATATTATGAACTTATACTAGTAGGTACATATATAATATTGTTATGTATAAGTTCACTGAATTATTTTTAATTATATTTTTGTATTTGTCCTGCTGAAGAGAGGGGTTACATCTCGAAACCGAAACTCGAGTGGTTTTGTAAAAAAAAAAAATTAACACAACATGAAAATGTTGGACCACAAAGTTAATATTTTGAATATTCATAATATTGAAAATTGACAATCTTTATAATACCTGAAATATGTAAATACATTGTACTATAATTAAAAAACAAATTGTCTAAAAGACGTGTATACCTACGAGACGGGGTGGATAAATGTGGATAATATAATTTAAAACTACCTCTATTCTAGATTATTCGGGTTTTTTCATACCTCAATCTTAATGATAAACTTCTTCGTTAGTCAAAATGTCAAAAAAGTCTGCAAAAATGGTACGCCAATGGAATCGAATCAACCCGAACCATCCCGAACGCCGCATTCGTATTGTGTATTATTATTTATACGCATTTATTTGTGTTTATGTTTATATACAAATTTACTAACGGCGCCATTTTAAGGGGGTGTACCGTGGGAAACAGACTTTAATATAGCCAGGCATTACCCAAGAATTTTCTTCACAATCTGACTTGTAAAACCGGGCAACGGACTAGAAAGGCTTCAACCTTTTCAAAAGAAAAAACATGACGATGAAGTATGTGGTTATCTTTTTTTGTTAGGTGGTTTTTGTAAGATTGATCGTTATTGAAGTTATGCGCAGAGAGTAAAAAGTATGGACATTAAGTAAGTATAATATTAAACTTATAATTTGCTGCAGGCCATACCTACAGTGTGCTATGGACCAATACTTTTTTTCTTACGTGGGTAGGTATGTATGAGAATTATTTTGTATTGGGAAATCTCTCATGAGTTTTTTCAATGATCTATTTAAGAAACAAAACGTACAGAATTAAAGCGCTCTGTGTACAAAACATTTTTGGTATTTTAAAAACACAAAAAAAAGGTAGGATTACGGACTAAGGAAGAAATACCTTCAGTTTAAAGTAGTGCAACGATTAAAAAAAAAAATCTCTAGCACTCCCGCTAGGGCCAGTGAAGTGACAACATCTAAAGTGTAATTTGTATATAATTTTTTATTTATTTATTTGTTTTTACATATACATAAGGTTTAATTCCCGCTAAACTGCTAAAACTGTTTTTAAGAAGGGATTTTCTCTCTATTACATTATTGGAATATAAAATTAAATGAATATACATATTATGCATAATTATAAAATTTGAAAAATGAGGTTCACTAGATATTTTTTAAACACTTCTTTCGTCTTCTTTTTTTTTTCTTCATGTAGTTTTTTTCTTCGGGAAGTCTGTTTAAGATACGTGGGATTGTGCATGCGCTAAATTGGATGGGTAAATTAAAATTATAATGAAGTAACTAAGCTTTACTCTCCACGACATCATTGAAGAATTGTATTGCCTGATTTTTATTGGTGATACCTTGGACTGGTACTGAAGCAAAAGATTGATCATCCTACCTTTATGTAATAAAATGATCAAGATACACTGCACTTGGTGTTCAAATTCACTGCCCTATGCACCATTGGGTGACATACGGTGTTTATTACACTCTTAAACATGTTTAACAACAAATAATCCTTATTGAAAACAGCCCGTAGGTACTTCAAATTCTTGACCATTCACATGAAACTCTTGACTATCAAACACCGGAGGCAAGACGAGTGATTAATGATCCAAGTCAACGTTTTCACTTGTACGAGTTCTCACCACTCGACCACGATCAATCCAATTCACTGGGAATCCCTTCAAATTATTGTAATCGAGCGTTTATAGCGCGATCTATCACTGGAAATGTTTTGATTGAGGCTTCTAGTAATTGGTTACAGCTTATTAACAGTTTGAAGCCAGTAAATTATTTGAAATCGATTTCATACAGCACAATTATTATTTTCATCCAACTTATGTACACACTTGAACTTTGAAGTTAATCGTGTTTTACTGATGGGATTGTCATATATTGATCGATAATTACAATTTAAAAACTAGGTGTGTATGTTGTCGATTTTTCATTTATTTATGAGTTATTTGACCATATCATATACATGGTGTAACAAAACTTGACGTACAAGCGGGAAACCAGTGAATCTACGTCATGTTTAGAATCGATTTTCTCGAATAAATTTTTTAGTTTTCAAAAAAATTGGATACGAAGATTTTTTTTCTTATTTAAATTTTACAAATTGTTATCAATTATTATTTATTTAGTTAAATTAGTAGTAATAAAAAACAAAATAACAGACAGCACTTTAATAAGGATTTGGTCAATTTTACTTAATTTGAGGTACTAATTTTTTTTTCAAGATCAGATTAAAAAGTCATATTACACATTAGAATCCAAATATGCAGATTCACCAGTTTTCGGGTTGTACTACGAGTTTTGTTACTCCATGTATACTATTTATGTTAAATCAACAGTGCGATAAAAAGGGATAAAAAAGTATAAAATATGGAATGATATGCATCCGACGGCCTACATGTTATTGAAAAAATTGCACTACTTATTTATTTTTCGGGTGGCCATTTTTAAATTGTTTATTTTCCCCTTTCTGCACTTAGTAACGTCGGATTAATTTTACAATCCAGTAGGTCAGGATATCAAATATAATATATAAAAAAACTACATTTAAATTTATTTCGCATTGAGCCCGCTGGGAAGTGAACCCATTATATCATGCAGGTAGCCCAACGCACCAACAACTACACCACGAGACAGACAAATTTTTATTTAATAAACATATTTTTAAAAATTAACGATTTAACAAATATTTCATATTGACCCATTAATCGAACCCTGGACATCATTCATGCAGCCCTGACATGCCAACCACTGCACCACAGTCTGGTGAAATACTGTACCGAAATGTTTGCTCATTCAGAACGGTCATCAGGGTTCGTGACCGGTCGTGGGCGCATTTCTTCATACTACTAAACGGCCAACATTACAACACCATCGCAGCATCCAAAACTCTATGATCAGTAAACATTTTGTGTCGTAGGTCGTAGCACACCGAATCTGCAAATTTCCTATTATACATATTTATAACTAACTAAACATCACGCCATTTCCCCGCAGGGGTAGGCAGAGAGGATAGAACGCCATACCACTCTGTCCTGACATACTTCCTTTGCTTCCTCTACATTCATACATCTTCTCATGCACATACGCCGGTTATTCCGACTTTTCACATGTCCGCTTTCAAGAACTTGACGTACTTGGTCATGCCATGTCTTTCTCGGCCTTCCGCGGTTTCTACATCCATCCTTCCATATTTATAATTTTTTAAAACTTATCACTTTTATTTACTTATAACTTTATGCACAAATATGTAAAGAGAGGGCTTATTGCTATGATGTAATGTTGACAACGATTAATTAACCATTTTTTATTCCTTTTTTTAAGTCCTTAATAAAACGTCGAATTGGTGAAACACATCTGTAAAAAAAGATAAAAAATAAATGTTTAATAATGTTTTTATTTTGAGATTGAAATTTCAAAGTTCTTTTTTAAGTTTAGGCAACATTATTCCAGGCTGACGCATGCATTTCGAGGGTGGAAAGGAAAAAGTTACGAAGCGACACAATATGCGCAAAGGAAAATGATACCAAGTGACATAATATTATACATTACATAATAGGTAGGTGCATTCAAATTCATCTAAAATCACTTAAGATTAGATATTATTGATATCTCAACAGAGACAGAGAAGCTCTGGAAACGAATGTGGGTTATCTAGGCGTTTACAGGGCTTATGACCTGTCATTGGCTGGGTTAAGTGGCCACTTGACGTATTACAACATTCCCCATTCCGCCTGTCATCTGACAACCATGTATGACAAATTTTTGAAACTTGTATATATCTAAGATGTACAGAACTATCCACTTTGTTTTTTTCGACAGATTTTGAATATTATTAATATTCTTTCTCTATAATGACATCTATTGAGAATATTGTTAAAGCATTTTTTTGGGCGATCTACTTTATTGGTGTAAGTAAGGTTCGAATCCGAACTTGATTACTTACTAGCAGACGTCTGAAGATGTCTCTTCAATTTATTTTTACTTTTTTTTTATTTTAACCAGTAAATATTTTTGAACAACATTTTGAATGAATACAAATACTTGTAGACAAGTATTGTCTTCAAGTATTTGTATTCATTCAAAATGTTGTTCACTTAAGATTATTTATTATTACTTTTGATTAAGAAATATATATTTTTATTGGGAATCAGTTATTAGATTGAGGGTGTGGTATGTCTGTGTAGTTAGGCCTTATTGCGTGCACGTATTGGTAGGTGCCTTATCTTCTAAGCTTATTGCACAATTGTGAAACATGGGTTGTTTTACCATTATAAATGTGATGAAATGTTAAAATAATAATCATATAGCATGCGACCGTATCAACCCACGGGGTGTGATGGGGTATACAGATACCTAAACTTACCTTTAAAAAAAAAACAGGTGAAAGTTTTCTACGCCACTGATTAAAAAAGAACACACGTTTAAATAATTCACATTTAAACAAAGTAATACAACTGATGCAGACTGATCTTCCTACATTAATGAAATAAAATAATCAAAATACACTACTCTCTCACTTATTCGCAACCGATGGTGCATGGGGCACTGCATTGGTGCATTGAGTGCAGTTAATCTTGATAATTTATTACGAGGCAAGACTAGTCTTACGCCTCAGGGCCAGTCCAAGGTATCACATATGAAATTGAAATTAATATTTCTTACTGTCCCCCATCGGGAATCGAATCCGTGACCTGATACATGGCAGCCCAACGCGCTACCACTACAACACGAGGCGAACTTTAAACATAAAATATATTTTTAAAGATATTTAAAACTATTTTGATTTTTTAAGGCCTCTGTATTATATTTCATGGACGCACTGTAAAATCCTCAATATCATTGACGCTTTTCGGGATATCACGCCATATCGCGGTATCAGGGATCATGCTCAGCGACAGGTGGAACTACACATATCGTTTTCTTCCTTTATTTCAATTAATCGTGTTTTGTGGTGTGTAGTGTTCTTATGTTTGTAATTGATTAATATATCAGTTGCTCATTTATAATAAGAATCAGATTGAGGAATATTACATTGATATTTGCGTTCTTATCTTCAAAACCAGTAAAGACTAAAATGAACTTTACTTCCCTAATCTCACACCCAATGAGTGCTATAGGCACACCATCCGGTACACCAAAGTGGCAGTATATCTCTGATACATTTATATACATGAAGGGAAGATAATCAGTCATACTTCATAATAAATATTATATTATTATATAATTCATGTATTTATCCGGAATTTAAAATGGGACCTATCAAATTTGTTTTTTTTATGGATTTGTAATACTTAAAAGGTTGATTAATCGAAGCCCATATTGTACAATATCAGAGAAGACGGCTTTATAAAAAATTATTTGTACGTAAGTTTTTGTATAAATAAAATTTAAAAAAGGGCTTTTCCTTTTTCTTTTCGACGTCTCAATCTTGAGGATTCGTTTGCCGTAAATTTCCACATCGTGTTTTCCACTATGCACTATCTTTCGAACCCTTCTTCAGCTCAGTATATGAGGGGCAGTTCAAGTCCTTCTGTGTAAATATATCATTTTTTAAAGAGAAATATATTTATGAATAATAAAAAAATTTAGTGTCATGTAATGTGTTTTAAAGATTAAATAACACTTTTATAACAAAGTCCGGCTCGTAGCATAGTGGTAGCACATTTGGCTACCGTGCATGAGGTCGCGCGGGTTCGATTCCGTAGGGGGACAACATGAAATCTTTATTTACATGTGATCTTCATATTAATATTTCACGTGTGATACCTTGGACTGGTATTGAAGCGTATGACTGATCATTTTACCTTCATGTAAAAAAATGATCAAGATGCACGGCACTTGGTGTAAAGGTGCAGTGGAAAGTAGTAGTAATAGTATAACAAATGATTTATTTAATCATAATTCATTAAGAAGATTTCATAAATGAATGCCGATTTAATCAATGAAAAAAAAAAACCATTTTTATAGATTTCGGGACCTACATAAATAATGGTCTATATTTTTATTTATAACTCAAAAAACTCTTAATAATTACATAGTACATACCTACATTACGCGGTTTAGAAATCTAACTGTCCAAAATAAACAATTATTAATAAAACATAACGATTAAATATTATGCAGCGATTTACCCCCGTTAACCCTTTAAGCGCAGTAACTCCTACACCGTACCAGAAGTAAACTAAATAATGAAATATTATTAAGTTATCCTGGAATTAGCCTGACCGCGTCTTATGACATGATTCTGAAATATCTCAATCACCACGAGAGGTCACGACTGAGCTTTACCTATGCTTTTTTTATTTATTTTTTATTTAATTTTATTCTTAAGAAGAGTGCGGTCTACGCTTTTTTGTGACGTCTCTGGGTGTGCCGCTGCCTGCCGCAAATGGGAGAGGGCTGGCCGTTATTGTCTCGGTCCACATTCTGTCTTGCACTTGTTTTTGCAAAAACGGTTAGCGAGATTATCAGGGGAAACTCGCTGGCTAACAATTGTCATCCGATAATTACAAAAGATGATATATTCTTCTGACGTTTGCGTGGAATTCACGCATTTATTGATAATTTGATTGAAAATTACTGTTTTCGTTAAATTTCATGCAATTAAGGTCAAATCGTATTTATGATTAATAATTTTATTTTTTGAAAGAAAAAGGTTATGGCCACGCTTTTGCGTTTGTATCAGAATATTTGGGTTGTTCCCGAAAGCATGAATATCCTTGAAAACGTTATAAATAATTTAAAGTATATTTTTTACAATTCCAAAACGATATAAAAACACAATAATCAAAAATGTTGTTTTTCATTTATAAAAATTTATGTTTTAAAAAAAAGATACTTTTTAACGCCCGTTATTTGGCTAATGACGTCATAACCCGTTCAAATTATGAAAGGCGGGAAATTCATTACGAAGTCAGCGCCCATAATTGATGTGACGTTCACACCCCATGCGCGCCAAATGGAGGATTTTGCGAGCGATTTGAAAAAAGCACCATTTCAAACCGCGCTAGAAAATTCATATGACATCGAAAATTTAAAAAAAAATCTCTAATATTTTGTAATTTTTTTGAAATAAAAAATAGTGAAAATCGAAATAACCCAATTAATTATATATTTCTTATCACAGGGGGATAGAATTCTCCGACCTTGGTATGCCTGACTCAGGACGAGTTGAGATCTGGCCTTCTTTCTGTACAGCGCTCTTGGAGGCAAATTTTTTCGCAAAAACAGCGCCTTTAGAAATTGATCAATATAATAATAAATAATAATAATAATACCGTGTCCTAAAAAAAACACAGCAAACAAATTAAATTTCTGGTGCTAGCTTTTTTATTATTTAAAAATGTGGCGTATTAAATAAAGCATAAATAAATAGAATGGTACCTATTTGGATTTTTACGTTTCTCATTCTCCCGTCAGGGGAAAACAGATCCAGTGTGTGTTCAAGTACTTTGAACTCAACTCGAAAATGTTGCTAAAATTAAAAATGTTTTGAAATGATACCAATGTCCATAATATCTGGTTTTTCTACCTTTTTTTCTAGGAAAAAAGACAATTTAATGTAGATAAATTAAGTATTTAGCAATGTTTTAATCCCAGGTTATCGAAGGTCGGACGAATACGGTCGCAGCCCCACACTTGGTTCATACTGTCATACCAGTTAGTAGGACGTTTTTCCGGACTCTGGAAGCCGGCCATGTACTAACGTATGCCTCCATGCGAGAGCCTTATACCAATGCTGTCTCTATTTTTACAAAGCGCGTCAGGTTCGTCCGCGGTCCGACCTGGGCCGTCCATCTGTTAACATTTACGGGCTGTTTGCGTCAGAGCTTCGCGCGCAACTGGAAAACTTGACCTGGGAGGATGCGCGGGAACAGGCGGCCGATCGCTTTGGCTTGGAGGCAGTTTTGTGGAATCCATGCTCCATCATAGATAGAGGTGTGGTAAAATGATGATGATGGTGATCTTGTTATCTTTAAAAAGGTAGAAGTAGAGTCTGCATGAGTAGAACAATAGGTGGTGAAGGGACATGGACTGAACTGGCAATTTGTGCTCGTTTTGTTCCGTAAAAGGAACTAGAACTAATAGATTGCTTAGTGGGGTAGTCCCCGGGGGGGACTTGGTGTGCCCTCGCACCGGGCGGCCCGTCCCATGGCTGTTTGTGTTTGCGTGTGTGGAGGTCTCAAATTATATCCCATCCCTCAACTCAATTTTATGTGTCTTTTGTAAGGGTAGGATGGTCTTTGGATAGGTATTGTGATAAGGTACGGCAGGGGACGTATCCAAATAGTGTCTGCCAGATAGGATGATAGGATGATAGTGTGAGATGCACACAGGCCTGCATATACATGCGTTCCTGTCCCCTCCCTTCTTTTCCCTAATCCCCCTCCATTGAGACCCTGACCGCGGATGCACGGGTGGATGTCTGGATGGGGGGCCTGGCGAGGCGGGATACCGGTCTCCACACGGGTGTATCTTTATTGTTTAATCTTTCCATCTTGCAGAGGACTCTCCTTTCGCGAGGTTTTCCTCTACTATCAATATGTACAGATAGTGATTACCGGCTTTTCCAGATCCTCACGTATCCTTATTTCGATAATGTTTTCGGAATAGCATAATATCCATTTTGCACGTTGCAGTGTTGCAGGCAATGATGTTTATTTTACATCGATAGGCTATTTTCTTCCGTTCCTTGTCATGTCCTAGTCCTAGGAAGATTGAGTCAATTTTGACTCAGAGAGGATAAAACGCCATACCACTCTGTCCTGACATACTTCCTTTGCTTCCTCCTCATTCATACATCTTCTCATGCACATACGCCGATTATTCCGACTTTTTACATGTCCACTTTCAAGTACTTGTCGTACTTGGTCCTGCTATGTCTTTTTCGGCCTTCCTCGGCTTCCACATCCAGGCACACTTGCATTTAAACTTATTTTAGCCGTTCTTTCATCACTCATTTGCTCCACATGACCAAACCATCGTAAAAACCCTTCCTTAATTTTGTCGATAATGCTTATCTCAGCCTTGCACTCTGCTCTAATTTCGACATTTGTACACCTATCATACACAGTCTTACCGCACATTCGCCTGTTAGATCGTATTTCAACAGCATTCGGTCTACTTTTATCCTTCTTTTTCCAACACCACGCTTCACTACCATACATAAGGGTCGGTACAAGAACTCCGTTGTTTACTGCCAATTTTGCTTCTTTGATAGTTTTCACTGCAAAATACAAATAAATGGAACCATAGAATTTTGACAGATCTCTTTGAAATAGCTTGTCTAGTCTTGAATGTAACATAGATGGTCATTTTTATGTGTCAAGTCTCTCCAACGCTGCATATTTTTCCGTTCCGATAAAAAGTTTCTTTATGGAATGTAAAGTATGCAGCTCCCTGAGGCGTAACCCTTTTGGTTTTGTAATAGGAAATAATAAGGGTGGTATAAATTCCACAAACCAAAATTAAAAAACCCAATACTTAACGTTTGTTAGTATTGTTGATACATAAAACGATGCGACGTTTTTAAGATTTTATTTACGTATTCTTGAACTACCAACTCCAGTCACCCTGAAACAATAAAATTAATAAAAGAAATTTCCACAAAAATATCATAAATTATCATAAAACTATGCAACTAAGAAATGATTACATATATCCACAAAAAATATTATAATAATTACAAAAATCTTTTGAACGTTTGCATACGGAAATGACGAAAATGTGTATGTGGTTCGTAAATATTTAATGCAAAAAATTTATAATGCAAAAGGTACTTGTAACGTTAATTCTTGAAATGAATAAATAAATAAACAGTAAAAACGAAGCCTGATCATCTTGATTTCATATAACAAATAATCAAGATTCGCTGAACCTGTGTATCAATGCAGTGCCCTATGCCCCATTGGGTGCGGATAAGGGAGAGTAGTAGTTGGTTTGGCCGGGTTTTGGTTTTTTAGGAGCTTTCTGGGAGGATTTCACACTATTCATTCTTGTGACAAGTTGCCCCAGTAAATCCTTGATTCCTACTCCCATATCCTTTTTGTCTATGACTTACTCTATCCCAAACTCCAACATTGTCTGTGGCACTATCCTTTCACAACGCGGGTAGACAAAACATTTATATGTGACATTGTTATTTTTTGCATCTGTCAAAACCGCACGCGTCTCATCCGCATTTTTTACGCCGCAACCGAATTTTAATCATCGCATCGCATCTATATTAAACTTTGAACTATTCAAACAATCATCCCAGTGTCAGTGTGTTTATTGTAAATTCTTGTGTTCTGTTTCGTGATTAGTTGATGTGCAGTGCAGACCAGATATTCCTGTTTTCATCATTCATTCTCTCCAGCAAGGTAGGGGCAATTTTATATTGGATTGATTGGTGTGGATCTCCTATCGTCGCCTGGAAGCTGGATCTCGATCAGCCATCTTCTCCCGCCTTCATTTTATATTAAATTCTTTCCCGCACCAGCAGGCTCTAGTTCCTTCGGATTAAAGTCGACAAAAACGCGCTTCGCCACATCAGTAGTAGTAAAAACGAAAATGTAGAATTCTTATTAAGAGTAAATGTGGGAGTATTATAATGTAGATTAATACCCAATTTGTCAAAACTACCTACGTAATGTCAGGCCGATAGAATGCTCGGAATGTCTGTACCTACATTAACTGGAGAACTAGTGTCATTACAAAGTAGTTTGGTTAATGACATGATTCTGAATTCTACACGATACAGAATGTCAGAAATGTCATTTCTGTCGTTCGACAAGATACCGCGGTAGTGAATTAAATTCCTTAAATGTTTCTTCATAATTACTAAAAGGAATAAGCCTACCACCACCCGCGGCTGTTATCCTGGTTAGTCCTGGAAGACTCTCTGTCAGCCACGACATTACTATTTAATTTGTTAACAAAACAAGAGTTTCGTCCTAAAAACTATGTATGTCAGGTAAAACGGGTAATTTAATGTGACGCCCGAAGAAGATGTACTGTTACGTGACCAGAGCCGTTCTCCATGCAGCCGTAGATCTTGATTTTTTCCCTGGAATGTAGTAGAGCAATGATTTGAGCAAGTATGAAGATGAATGAATGTGGAGGAAGCAAAGGAAGTGTGCCAGGACAGAGTGGTGTGGCGTTCTATTCTCTCTGCCTAACCCTTCGGGGAAATGGCGTGATGGTTAGTTAGATTTGAGCAAGTTTTACGTTGCATTATTTTTTAAATATTTTGTTTGTTAAAGGCGATATATAAATGATTATAATAATAAGACAATGCGTTTGTATATAGGCTTCTGGTCGATATCTAAGACGTGTGAAAAAAAAATCGCTCTAGTGCTAAATTCCAGGGATAAAATCGAGGACTACGATTGTATGTAGAAGTTGCCGCGGGTCACGAGACAGAGAGCATGTTCTTAATTCTAATTTTTATGCTGTGCGATGCATGAGGTCGTGGGTTCAATTCCCGTACATTGATATTTCATCAGTGTGAAAGACTGATCAAGAAGGTTTTCATATTAAAATTTCATGTGTGATACCTTGGACTGGTACTGAAGCGTAAGACTGATCATCTTACCTTCATGTAATAAAATGTTTAAGATATACTGCACTTGGTGTACCAATGCAGTGACCCATGCACCATTGGGTGCGGATAAGGGAATGTAGCAGTAATATTTATCTGTACATATACGCGCGATGGACATTTACATTGTATTAAAATAAGTTCATTTATTATTTTACATTTCAAATAATACATTTGAGTATTAAGATAACCTGTGATTTCATATTAATATTTTATGTGAGATGGACTCGTATTGAAGCGTATCTTACCTTCATGAAATAAAAATGATCAATATACACTGCACTTGGTGTACCGATGCAGTGCCCTATGCACCATTGAGTGCGGATAAGGGAGAGAAAAAAGAGTTTATTGCATTGTGCAGTGTTAGGTTAGGTTAAGTTTAAAATAGCACATGAATATTGATTGATATGGCATTTATTTTGTAGAACTCCATGATATTTTATGTTAAAATCAAAAAACGATTTTTTTGGTTCTACGTGATTTTATTAAGTTAGTGACAATTGTTCACGTTTATGTTAAAATCAAAAAACGATATTTTAGTTCTACGAGATTTTATTAAGTTAGTGACAATTGTTCACTAACTTAATAAAATCACGTAGAACCAAAATAATCGTTTTTTGATTTTAACATTAAAAATTTTTTTTTAAAAAAAAGCACATGAATAATCAATCAACTTATAATAATCAAGATTTTACTATTTTCCACCATTTTCTAAAGAACAATTTGTGTGGGAGGAATACTTATATTATGCAGAACTAAATAAGCGAATCTACCCCCATTCGCTGAGATTTTAGTAGTTGTAAGTGGCGTTAATGGGGCAGTCATCTCGTTCCCATATTATCATGGCGGGTCTTGTGAAGGTGGTAACATGAAGGTAATTCTGCAGGCCATTCACCATAACTATATCATAATTATAATGAACGTAGTTAAGGACTTGTGTATTGAACACGATTTACAATGTAAGTTGATAATAAATTGATAAGTATTGGATATATTACATTGGTTTTAATGCAGCAATCAATAAAATCCGCAATAACTGCAGAACTATAAGTGTAATTGTTATTATTACGTGTAATTTAAATAGCATACTTTTTGCAGTAAGCGTGTTGGTCTCTTTTGTCCAAGGATCAGTCAAGACAACTTGTAATAAACTCTAGTTTTACGACGGGCGTTTTTATTTGAAACCATGCTTTTACATTTATACTACTACTACTTTTCCCTTATTCCGGCTTTATTACATCGAGGTAATAAGATGCTCAGTCATACGCTGTTCCGGCAATTTTGCTACACGAATTAATCGGCAGGACCATTTAGTCTGGCTGTAACTCACAAAAAATTATTTAAGGGTGTTTGTACAAAGCTAGAAAAAAATTGTGCTTGTCCTTATTTTACATGGAACTCAAGATTGCAACGAATGCCCCCTTCCCCTAATTTTTTTTTATGGTACAAAGTGAAACAAAATCTAGTAAAAGCTAGAATTAAATTAAATATGCTCTTTAATTACTAATTATTTTTATCAGCTTCCCCATTTAGTTTATCTGATAATTTTTCAAATACAAATACACCAAAATCAGAGTTTGTTCAGGCCCATTATTTGTTACTCATACACTTTTCAATGAACGTTATACAGCCAGGTTTCACTAGAATTGATAGGTTCGAAGTGTGTATGAATATTTTTTTTTATAAAACTTGTGGCCGTTCGACCTGGCAATCATTCAATGCACCATTTTGAGGACGATACACAAAAATGATCTAACGCTGGCCTCAGGTGCAGTCTTAACAAAGGAGTTATACATGCATCATGGTTAAAAACGTTAGACATTAGGAAACAATTTATAGATGCAGGTAGGTTACACAGTACTTAAATATTTTCTATCTTACAAGGTGAAAAGGAAAAAACATTAATTGTCGTCTGATGTCATTGAAGCATAAAGGCAAGTGAGTACAAAAGATTAATAATATTAGAATGCTACATAAATAATCATGTATTTAAACCTTTCAGTTTGAGTACTTCTAATATTCAAAAAGATTAAGTTATGTGCTTACTGTGAAGAAATCAGCAGTTTACTCGACTAACTAGATGTGCTTTTTTATGATATTAGGCGTAGCAAGATAAGAAGTTGAACGCTAACATGGCAAAGGTATATCCGTGTCAGTTTTTCTGTGCAGTCTGAAAACGGTCCCGTATAAAGCTAAAACTGCATGAAAAACTGTGTGCTAGTGTCAGATTTAAGCTGACATGACAGTCAATGTTTTTTATGTAAACGTTTAAGTAGACATTGGTTTATTGTATGCTTTTAAATACGTAAAAAACCAATAACATATTTACATTATTAGCTAAATATACAATTTCCTGAGAGCAAACATACGATAATAACTTACAATCGCGTTTCAAAAATACACATATTTAGCGTGTCTTTTGACAGAAGTTTGACAGACTGCACAGTTTTCTGAACAAGAAACTGTGTAGTTTTTCTGAACAAGAAACTGTCCCATATAAAGCGGGCGCCGAAACAGTTTTTTTTTAAATGACGATATGCCCTCATTTTAAGCATTAAATAAAATTATAATAACCAAAAGTTGCAGCAAAAATAAAAACAGCTGTAATTAAAAATGATATCGAATTCAAGGGAGTAAGAGAACCAGTTATAATTTTTTTATCTTACTTTTTTGTTAAAAAAAATAAAGAGTCCATTTTTATCACATTTTGTATACGCTGCTATCTTTATCTCATACTTGTATGTATAGGGGAAACACGTTTTTTTAAAGCCTTAGTACTCCTTCTTAAGAGTATGTATTTAAGCCCTAGACCCGTCTCCAGAAGTGTGCTTTAATATAAATTGAGTACATTTAATCGGCTTTGCACTGGCGAACACGAACAACGAATGTACATATTATATCCAATGGTAATAATAGTGAATAAAATGTACTCATCACTTTAATTTTATTTACAAGTACACGGGTGTCATACTGTGAGTGATTGATTGCTCAGCTCAGCTAAAAATCGCGGAGGATTAGTACCAGCAACTTTTTTATGGTGATTTTTTTTTAAAAAAAGTAATAAAGTTAAATTTTTACACAGTTTTGAACATCCCTGTAATAAACAGGTGTTGCGCCTGCGCGCGCCACGGTCTCACGCCCTCCCTACGGGTATAAAACTGTGGCTCGCGTTCCATCATTACCTTGATAAATGTTATTTCTTTTTCAAATCCCATGCAACGCTCCCACAACCATGCCACTTAATCCACTCGACACTTGGTAAAAAATCCTCAAATCCACGCTCTTGTGAGTATGAAATGACTGGCGATGCTTGCGAAGAACGCTGAATTTGCCGTATCGTTTTATTGTATTTTTCTTGGCTGAGGATGGTGAGATATGCTCGAGGCGCCACTGTGGGATAATCCGGTACTCAGAACGCGGGAAAAATGTGGGGAATTTTAAAGGCAGAAATGAGAGACACAGATAATGCATAATATTAATAATAATGGTATTTAGGTATGGACTAGCGCAATGTTTTTTCAGTTTTTTTCAGTTTCTGTACATAAGGCAGTTATTTGTTCCTTTCCGTGTTAAAATTTTTTCATCCCTCTCTCCTTATTTTTACTTTCAATTTCTTCATTTAACATTTCGTCGCCTTTAAAAAAGGTTAAAGTTAACAATTACCAATTACCTAAGTCAAAACATATTTATTTTAAGAAAGGTTTTCGAACCATAGATAGGTTGGTTTTATTTTTTAAAATTAATTTACGTAAATATTTTTCATCGAACAAACAATATTGCAAAAACTTAAAAAGTCGCTAGTAGCAAAATTTGTACAGACCAATACAACAGTAATAACATTTTAGTTTTTGAGCTAATAAATAAGATTAGCTTTTAAATTATCTTAGTTAAAACTATTAGTTAAATAAAGTCGGTATAAGAGTATAAAGGTAAGTACATCATAGAAAAAAGTGAGTGGACTAAAAGTAAAAAAGTTTTAAATGTAAAAAAATCACTCAAAATTAATAGCGGAGAATGAATGGTCTATCGTAAAATAACATAAAATGTAAAACATTGACTCCTTTTGTCTTTCCTATAATTAAACAGTTGTCGGGGGTGGCAGTTTGCCAAAGGCTGTGTTTTTGTGTTGAGTGCCATAAAGGTGCAACAGAACATTATAGCAAGGTGTGTTTTGTACTTAATAGCTATACCTAGTGCCAGGGGGTGTTTTGGGATTGCCAAAGCCTTCTTCGAAATGGGTCAAACCAAAATTAAAAGCCTCTTGATTGCAGCACAGAGTGTTGTCTTTGTTTTGTTTTTAAACTTGCACTTAAACGAAATCTAACATAAAAAACAAGTAAAAATGAGTAACACACGAATATTTGCGCATTTATTTGGCTTCAATAATGTGTAGATGTGTCAAAGACGTATAATTTTGCATATAAACTACTGAATTATAAATGTGTTCATTTTTAAGTCTGAGGAGTCAGATTCGAACCTAGAATTTCTAATCCTGATTCATCCGCGACTCTAACCACTGAACCACAACCAATTTAAATTCTTCTAGAAATTTATAATGAACCATAAGTTATACGAAATACTAAATAAATATCAATGAAAAAGACCACGTCAATTTAATATCAGTTATTGCTCCATAACTGTCTGAGGAGGATTCTAGGCATTAGGTGGTTTGACTTCATAACCAACGCTGAAGGGAACGGACGCAGCAACCCCCAATAACTGGAGTCGTGAAGATGCAACGATGGACCTGGCGTGGGCATGTACTCCGGATGCCTCGGGAGAGCCTGAACCCGAGCTGCCTCTTTTTTACGCCTGCAGGGATCCACTGTCCTGGCAGACCGTCGATGACCATCCTACGGATGTATTTTGTCGGAGCTGATTGAAGCGGGCCTGACGTAGGAGGAGGCGAGAGAGCTGGCTGGTGACAGGGTCTCCTGGAGGGATCTAGTGATGTCCACATGCTCCACATAGGAGCGAATGTGGCAAAAGAAGAAGAAAATTGCTCCATATGTATATATGTGTAAAAATATTTATTGTTTAGGAGCTATTATGATGTAACGTTTTATTTAAAAAGATTATAAATTTTTAAACTGTTGATAATAATTAGGGACGAGTAGTAAGAAATGCCTAAAGAAAAGACATTGTAATATTTTTGGGACTCAGGTAATATGATAAAGTTTTGATATTCCAAACGTAACGCTATTTTATTAAAGATAATTAAATATTTAAAGCAAAATTATTACTCCTAAACCACAAAGCTACTAAAACTCCTAACAATTATCTTCTTCTTAGTATCCGGGGAGCAGAATAGCAAAGGAGGTAACGTTATTACTGTAGCATAACAGTGCCCAGCCTTCATCAAACAATTATGTATATGGAGAGTTTATTAAGCATTTAAAATATTAAGTCCCCTTATTAACAATATTCTCACGCTGATGTATCATTTTCAGAATCACCACATTAGGCGCCAGGATTCTTGCAATTTATGATCTAGATATGTAATAATTTACACAATTAGTTTGTAGGTTTGTTAAATGTAGATATTGATACAATTTTTTTTTAAATTTAGTAATTTCATCATTATATGAACACCTACATACATATACGTAACGAAACTTATGTAAATTTTACAATATAAAAGAACTTAACGCTTTACCACACCAATTTAAAAAGACAAGCTCTTGTGCTTGGTGAGGGAATTTCACTACAAATCTGAAAGAATAAATTAGTACATTATGATAATAGCGATTTTGCGTTTTATCTCTTCTTCTGTTCTGAAAAAATGGCTAACTAAAATAACCTTTCATTGACTTCGTTCACAAAAAAGATCTTTAAACACTATATGTTCATGTGGTTGTAAAATAATTTTTTCTTGTGTATCATAATTTATTGTAAGGTATGTCTTTGAATTTGAATATTAATTATCACCGTAATATCAAATTTAGGTATTTCTCAGTGTCCAACTCTCATAAAAATACGAAATCACGAAAAATGTTCAAACAACAATGGATCCGCCACGATGAGAACTCTCTGGTAACTTCGTCCAAACGAGGATCGGAAAATGGAAGGAACCAGAGCTGGACTCGACAAGGGCGGGGAATGACGATGAAGGACCACCAGGAAGGGCGAAGTATCCTGGAATACTCTGGAAACACCACGTCGAACTGGCGCGGCGGGACACAAACCGAGGGGGCACAGCACACTTTTACTCACTTTCGCCGAGGGGGATTTCGGGAGGTTTCTGGGAAGTGGATGATGGAGCGAGTATGACGAGGGGATTTTGAGGGAAAAGAACGAAGGAAGATCAGGTCTTGCATTTAACAGGAAGAACGGACGATGTCGAGTTCGAGGTAATGCTGCTGCGCTGAGTGGGTTTTCGATACTGAATTGGAGTTGCAAATAGGTGACAAAACGGACTGGAATTGATGAAGATAGGGAATAAATTTTGGAAGGAATTCGAACTACCTATCACCATCTCTGGTGCAACATTATTTGGCCATTATTGATACGAGAGTAACACAAACCAAACAGTATTGTATAAAAATCAATTTACTGAAGTGTCTTTAATGCAATATGCAGCCTTATATTTACTAGACTAATAGTTAAACTGTTTTACAGTGCAATAAGTTTTAGTTAAACAGATGGCCAAATAGCTCATTATGAGAGCCTCCTTCACTATGACATTCCACTTTGCACTATCTTTAGCTTTCCGTTCCCAACTAGTTGAATGACCACACAAAAAATAAGAGAAAAGTATTTTTTAATTGGAAATGATACATAGAAAAACGAAATTATCTGACTGTAAGCTTAAAATAGCAGTATTTAAATCAACGTTATGAATTTTTTAACACATGGCAATCTTGGCCATATAAAGCGAATCGCTTACCGCCGAACTACAAATTGATGATCCTACATAAATATACACGTCTATTTCCGGTCGTTAACAATGTAACTTCCTATCATCGAATCTAAATAACATCGCAATATATTATGGCAGAAGTGTGTAGGCTTTATAGAAGCTTTGTTGTCATTAAACGGTGTTATTGAAAAATAATTACCGACCTTTTTCTATTATTTACTCCCGAATGAGAAAGCGTGGCGTGGCGGTGATAAATGAGTAAAATGATCCGATTCGATAAAGCTAAAAGGTCATGACCCATTTTTAATAGAAACATAAACCTGATATAAAAATATAAATGTAATGAGCATGTACCATCACTACGCTCATCAAATGAAAAAACACTCTGTATTCCTAGGCATCTCACTTCCTTTTTTACGAAATCGTTCACTGTCCAGGCCGCAAGACTATGAAACGATTTACCATGGGATGTGAAAGATGAACCCTCCTTATTTGTTTTTTAGAAACGTCTGAAAACGTCTGAAGCATTAAAACTACCTCTCCTCAAACATTTAAAACATCCTTCAGTCATCCTCTTCCCAATCCCTTTCTTTCCTTTCTCTATTCAATTTCGGTAGGTACATAATTTGCATTGTTTGTTAAAAATATCAAATGCGTCTTCCAATTCTTTAAAATTTAATTTACGTCAATTTTATAACAGGATGCGAAGAACGCTAAAAAACGTACCTTCCCATTTACGTAAGTCAGTATTTCTACCCTAACTATTTGTGTAAGGTAGGTACTTACAACTTAGCTATGTGTATTAGGTAGGTAGACAGGTAGGGTAGGTACTTTTACGACAAAGATATTCTACCTGTTATTTGAAAGAAGGTACTTTTTGAAAAAAAATAATAAGCTTTAAGGTAGGTACTCACATGTTTGATTTTATATTTTGTTGCGATGTCTTTGACCCCAAATAATGAAAAATAATTGCTCTATACTGGATCCTGACCACGCACGTAGGGATGGCTTTGAGATTTTACACAAACAAAGAACGTAAGCGCCACGCATCCCTATGGCACATACGTACCATCGCTTGTAATGTTTGCGAAACGATCGTGTTAACCATACTTATGTTCCAAGTTTGGCAAAACTCGCAGTTACGACGCGACCTCCCTAAGGTCAGAAGTCAGGGGTAATAAACATTTCCTCAAAGTGCTTAAACGGTGTAATTTTATGAAATTATTATGCAGATGAGTGAGCGCTTGATAGTAATTTATGAGTGGGTACTTAAATTTTGAATGAATAAATTTATTTTTAAATGAAACAGCTGAGCTGTTTTTTTTTCGAATATGATTTTGCAAAAGGTTAGTGTGTTATGTATATAAAATTTGGTAAAGAATAGGGAAGTGTCCATATTTTTAAGTTCCGTATTTTTTTGTGTAAATAGTAATGAATATTTGAAATTTTTCTATGAAAATAAAAAAAATTAAAATAAAAAAAATTCTTCGTAAACATATATTTAAAAACGGAGTTAACTTCGTATTTATAAGTAAAAGCGGATCGATCGCAAACGGATGCTTTAAAAGCACCAAAAGGATTTTATTGAATATACAGTTGATGCATAGAACCAAAGAAGTGGTTATGTATTTTTTTCTATTTTAGGCGCTACTTACATCAAAACATGGTTAAAATATCTTGAAATAAATAGCCGCATCTTACCTAGATATAATGACTGGTTTTGGCGGGAAATCGCTATAACGATATTCTAAAAATTAATTTCAGACAAAAATGAAAAAAAAAAAATTACCTTAAAAAATCCCCATTTAATTTTTTTTGTTTCTTCCCGTAGCCCATTGCTATTATTAAGATCTTGTAAAAAGAGTATTTCTATATATTTAAAATGATTATACATTTATGTGCACCAAAATAAAGTTTTTACTATCTTATACTTATAGTTTCCTTCACTTTCGAGAGTAGACATGATAGATACCTAGTCGTAATAGTAATAATACTAGAATGTGTTAAATTAAACCAAATAAATAAACAAAATCTAACAGTAAATCAATACATTAAAATCAACCTTTTTTTATGCACCTACCATATTTTCCTACAATCATCTTTTTTTGTAGAGATGATTTAAAAAATCCTTTTATGTAACAGTTTAGCATAAATAAATTGAACAATTAAGCATAAATTCTGAAAGTAAAAAAATAATTAAGGCTAGAAAGCCTTTGTAGTTTTTTTTTATGTACATAAAATTATGTGTCTATGTAAAGTGTTTTCTATACAGACGCATATTAAAATATGTTTAGTGAACTTTTTTGCCATTTTATTTGCTAAATAATTTGATGTCCTGAAAACCTGGATCGTAAAGTTAAAATTTCTTCAACCTACGAGGTATTTGCGGTCTACCCTTTGCCAAAGACATACATAATTAGAGGGGAGTCGTAAATACCAATTTGTCCAAACAACCAGAGATGAAATTGATCGCTTTGGTCATGAAGACTAGAACAGTGATTTCTCACGCGAGGATTTTGTATGCGGAATGAAATTTATGGCGGTCAATTAGCTGCCCGCGTCATGTGAACCCCGTACCTCAGACAACCGCCAATTACTGATTCGAATATGGAACGAACTGATCACGCAAATCTCAGCCAATAGGAAAATAGAGAAAAATACTAGAATTAAAAAAAATTCATTATATATAAATTCATATATCACTAGAAATTTCCTAAAATTAAATTGTATGACAACATCGTTCATCTGTCGCTATGAGAAGAATGAAGATTTTTACTTTAAAGCGAGTTAATTTAAGTATTTATTTTAAAAATGTAAAATTACTGGGTTGAAGGCTTTGATTCTAGGTTTTTATCTTGAGCTTCAAAGTTTTCATTATGAACTTAAAGGCGTCCATCACGAGCTTTCATTAAGAGCTTCCACTATGTGCTAAGACATTATTTAAATAATAATGAGACATTAGAAAGTGTTTCATCTCCTTATAAACACAATGCTACATATATGTAACTAACTAACTAACTAACTAACTAACTAACCATCACGCAATTTCCCCGTAGGGGTAGGCAGAGAGGATAGAACGCCATACCACTCTGTCCTGACAGACTTCCTTTGCTTCCTCTACATTCATACATCTTCTCATGCACGCACGTCGATTATTCCGACTTTTCACATGTCCACTTTCAAGTACTTGACGTACTTGGTCATGCCATGTCTTTCTCGGCCTTCCGCGGCTTCTATATTCAGGCGCACTTGCATTTCAACTTCTTTTAGCCGTTCTTTCATCACTCATTCGCTCCACGTAACTAAGGCATCGTAAAAGCCCTTTCTTAATTTTGTCGATAATGCTTATCTCAGCCTTGGACTCTGCTCTAATTTCGACATTTGTACACCCACATACATAGTCTTATCGCACATTCGCCTGAGAGATCGTATTTCAACAGCATTCAGTCGACTTTCATCCTTCTTTTTCCAACACCACGCTTCACTACCATACATAAGGGTTGGTGCCAGAACTCCGTTGTGTACTGCCAATTTTGCTTCTTTCGATAAGTTCTTATTTGTACATTATTATTAATAATAACATTTATGTAACAGGTCTGCCAATACCCAGCGTTTATATTATATTATTTGGCAGTCCTGTACCATAAATAAATAAATAAATACATGTATAAAATTTGTAAACATCCAATAAAATAAATAAATTTATTTACTGAACATGAATTTCTTGGTCTACTAGACCTTGCCTGCATAGCTGCAGGTCTCAGAGCCCCTAAACTCTCAACCTCAAATCTCCGAGATTCTGGACATGTCTGAGGTTTCAAAGACTCGTCATCTCAAGTCCCCACACTATCTAGATTGTCAACATGTCCAGGTCTCATGGACCAGCACGCGTCATGTCAAGCTTCCAAGTTGTCTTGATGTATGTAGTTAAGTGTAATCCCTCAGAGACTAGTCAACATGTCTCAGGTCCCACGGACCAGCACGCGTCATGTCGAGTTCCCACGCTCTCTTTGATTTAGATGACCAGCGCCCGAGGATATGACGTCTCGCGGGAGATGCCATTACGTCACAGCGGCTCGCTGGACCGGCCATTAGGTTGCCGCTGGATGCTATGGGAATCTTGTTCGTCTTCTGAAGTAGGATGATGAAGTGGCTGTAAACCCTTTAAGGCGTGTTATCATTTTTAATAAAGATTTTTAAAAAATCCTAAATAATTTTATTTTTTTTTAAATAGTTTTAACTAGGTAGCTCTATATTTGGTTACCGTGCATGAAGTCGCGGGTTCGATTCTCGTAGGATCTCAACAGGAAATATTTTTTTTACATTTGATGTTCATATTGATACTTCATGATTGATACCTTGGACTGATACTGAAGCGACTGATCACCATCATGTAATAAAATGATCAAGAATCACTGCACTTGGTATACTGATGCAATGCCCTATGCACCATTGGGTGCGGATAAGGGAAAGTGATAATAGCAGTAGTAGATCCGTATATAATTAATATTACACAAAGCCAATAAAACGTTAATAACATACGATATTTAAAGAAATGAAAAGTGAAATTAGTTTTCAAACAGTCAATAGATAGTTACATAACAGCATAAAATACATAGATTAGGTGGACAAGACCCACGATTTTGTTTTGTGGAAATTAAATGCAAATGTAATATGTATAAAGTATATATTATTGACATAAATTTCATTTTTAAAAAAAGGTAAAATGCACATTCAATGATCAGCTAAATAAGTATAACTGGTGAGTAATTTTAAAAAAAATCACATTCGCATTATTTGTAATATTATGTGGGTATGTTATTTAATGAAAAACCTTCCAAAAACAGCAATTTATAGCAGTTGATTAAACAGATAGTGTTTTTCTGGGTTATTATGCCGTGTTTGTGGGCTTTGTGTTGCCGACGTTTCGGAGCACATTGCAGTGTCCATCTTCAGGGCCCGATCTTTTACTGATTTTAGTTTCTTACTAAAATCAGTAAAAGATCGGGACCCACTTGAAACAGATGGAGTATATAAATTAAATTGCAAAAGCTGTGAAACAGTCTACATAGGGCAGACTGCCAGAAACATAATGACGAGAATAAAAGAGCACAAGAGTGCATGCAAGTTGGGCTACCCGGATAAATCAGCTCTTGCAGAGCACTACATAGAAACAGGGCATAATTTCTCATTTGAGCCAAATGTCCTTGGAAAGCCCAAAAATCATCAAGCCCGTTTAATAAAGGAAGCCATAGAAATATACAAGCATCCTAATAACATAAACAGGGACGATGGGTTACGACTACGAACCTCATGGTACCCGGTGCTTCCAAAGCCCACGGTACAAACTCCACACACTTAACCACATACATTGCCCGACTGCGACACGGTACAAATTCCTCACAATTAAACACACTAAAAACTACACTCATACATTCAGCCCTGAAGATGGACACTGCAATGTGCTCCGAAACGTCGGCAACACAAAGCCCACAAACACGGCATAATAACCCAGAAAAACACTATCTGTATTCTGAAGGCCGTGAAAACCTACGAACCTTGATTACAGTTGATTAAAATCAGTATTTTTGTTTCTTTATGAGTCTTCTTTCTTCATTTTGAAGCATATGGTCACCACCAGTTGTCATTCAATCCTTTTCTAGTTGTAGAAAACTATCTTGCTTCGTCCAAATATGTACTTATCATCAGCCTCCTGAAGAATCCAGAATAATAATTATGTTAACAAATCATAATAGAAACCTAATGTTTACAACACCTGTCTAAAGAATGCGTCTCGCTCGTGTTAGGGGTCAATAGTGCAATCACTGACATTAGTAGAGCTTTGTCTCTTTCTTTATGGCGGTAAGACTGGACCAGAGTGAGGGAGTTGGAAATATGCACGTGTGTATGTAAACTGTGATGTATAAATACAACTGCAAGCGAGTGTGTTCATACAAGGCAGTGGTAGTCAATATTTTAATTATGCATCTATACAGGAAAAATTAAAATGTTTTTTTTTAATAAAAATTTGATGAAAAAAGCTTTCGAGTTCTTAGAATTATGTGAAAAATAACATGAAGTCCCAGTAAATGAGTTTTTTTCTCATTTCGTAAGTTAAGAGTGATATTTACTGCGTGTACACTTAGCCACCACTTTTTATTTTAATCTTAACTTTTCATAAAAAAAACTATTATAGTGTCCATTTTAGTGTGGGCCGCTAATTTGACCCATGCAGTTAGAAAGGGCAAAAAAAATTATTTCTAAACCCCTTAAAAACCATCTTTAAAAAACACACCCGAAACACGATAAAAAAATTTTTAAGGGCATTTAAATTTTTTTTTTCAAAGATACCAAAAACTTTTTTTAATTTTTTTAAAAAACCTTTTTCCGGTCAAAAAACCCAACCGAAAAAAATA
>JAGVSP010005805.1:0-20038 GCA_022494985.1 Micrasema minimum
ACGGTCAATATTAATACGACAGTAATGATTATTATCGTTTTCATAATGACTGAAATATTAATTAACTGAAGCGAAATAATCGATGCGATATGTCGAGACTGAACAAAGTAATATTGGCGTAACTGCCAAAAAAGGGGTATAGAAGCAAAATCACTATTTTACTACATTAAGATACTACTACTGACTGACTCTTCTTTTTAGTATCCACAGCGCCTACTGCAGGCCACATGGTCCTGATACCATCTCTTCCCACTTTATGGTGACCCTGACTGACCGCGGACGCTCGGGTGGATGTCTGTGATGGGAGCCCGGGAAGTGCGGTGTGCCGGTCTCCCTCGGGTGGTAATAATAACTTAGAAATAATTAATGAATTAATAACTAACGTTTTTTTTTTCTCAAATATTAAGTTGGTTTGGGTGATGGAAATAATGAAAATTATAATACATGAGCCAACACAGTGCAGTGGTAGTGGCAATGAAAGCATCTGTTCATTACGTAAATTCATCCGTATTTTTATATCACTGAAAATCAAGCAGGAGTCAAAGAGTCGGCAGTTTATTTTGACCGAGAATAAACTGGAATTCAAGATAACATAGATGCAGGGTTTATGGCCTCTTATTGGTTAGGTTAAGTGATCGCTTCTCCCGCGTAAAATTAAGTATTTCCTCGCCTCACTGTTCATTTGTTTAATGGACCATTCACATACATAACATTTTTCGTCAAATTACAGATTTATGTAAATGGTTTTCTACAATCATCACTAGTTTTATTTTATTTATTAAAAACGTATTTAAAGAAGGATTTATACAAATAAGTGTTTGTTATACTGACATGATTAAGATTCTGTATTCGAGTCTCAGCTGTGCCAATAATTATTTATTGTGATTTTTCACTTTGCACATTTTTACATTGGTTATCTACTGATAGATACGAAATAAACACATTTAAGTGTATTTTAACCCATCATTTGATATCGAGCCAAAAACATATATAAATACCAGCCGATGTAAATATGTTTTTAATTAAACTTCGTAGGACAATGTTAGAATATAAAAGATAAAAATAGGTAAAATAAATTATAAACGGTAAAAAAATCTAAATATGTATTATTGTGTAGGTTTTTTGACATATAAGAAGTAATCAGGGGACTATGTTTGTACGAGGAAAAGGCTCAGGTCGGCCCGCCGCGTTTAAGGAGCCCAGAATCGTTTGTAACTAATCTACCTATTATTACTGAAAACAACTATTCTATAAAATTTTATTTGTATCTACATACCTACATTTATTTTAAATTCGCTTCGTATGTCGAATTTAAGTGATCCTTAATTCCTTGTCCCTTGGTCGGCTGCCAATTTGTGTCAGGTCCGCCCCCCGCAGTTCAGAGGTAAGCTGCCATAAAATTGACAGTTGTCAAGGGAACTTAGTGACGTGTTAAATAATATGATGAAAGCGTTGTTGGTTTCCTAGAAGGTAATAATTAAATAATAAATTATTAAATTATATCAAAGTTTAGAAGGAAGATTTTGAAAATATATGCGCATGAAAACTAACATTTTCAAACTTCGAATTATTACTTAAAGGTATCTTTCCCAAATAACCTGTAACTAACGAGCCAGCTGAAAATCTAAGCAACAATCGCAAAAAGCGCCAAATCAAACTGAATGCTTAGTCAATTATCCAACGATTTGAATATTCCTTTTCACTCGTAGCTGCTATTTTGTTTGCATAGTTTTTCGTCCTCGCGCATCCGCTGGGCGTTCGGGTATTCGAATTTTCACAGACAGTTAATCGGCGACCGCCGGACGGGACGTACGTGCGTCGCGTGTTTTCCTTCGTGAGAAAAGTGTTTGTTAATAATTAACTATAGTGAAAATTCATGAGAAGTTTGTAACACGAATTTTAATAGATTTCTTCGTAGACATCTTTAGCTACATGTGAAGTGTTAATTTTTTTATAAATCGAGATAAAATTTTTTTGTAGTTTTTGTATTAATTTTGTTTTGCGTGTATAACAAATATTTTTGGTTTCTTTAATATCAAGATGTGTCTTTGTTACTTTTTTGCAGATGTGTTTTTAATTTATTAATATTATTAAATTGTATTCAATATTCAGAAAATAGTTTTTTATTCATCGTAACGCTGTTTTAAGTTGATAACTTATCAGAATAATAAGAAAATAACACAAAAAAAAGATTATTTTATAATGCGTTCAACTTCTAAATGACCCAATATGATACTTCGAAAATTATGTTTCTCAAAAACCAGATTTTTGTTAATCTTATCAACTTTTTCCTTTGTTTATTAGTCGCTATTCACGAGTGGAATCTGTTTTTTATAATAATCTTTAAACAAATTAATTTTTAAATGGTGGGATAAAAAAATATCAAAATACACTGCATTGTTGGAATTACTACAAAATGCAGGGCCCTATAGCATCAGTCGGTGTCGGGTAACGGAAATGATTAACGATTATTGCTGACAAAGCATTAATTGATCTCGATACTACTAATTTCCCTCATCGCAATCAAGTGGTGCATAGGGCACTTCCTGAGTACAGTAAGGCAGCGTATCTTGATTCATTTCGATTACATAAAAGTAGATGATCTTCTTGCCGCTTTAGTACCAGTCCAGGTAGCTCACATAGCATATTAATAGGAAAATCACATGCAAATAAATATTCAACGGAAATTGACTATGTCATAATTTTATTTAAAAAAAAATCCTAAGAAAAAACTAGTTGATCTGATAAAATTCAAATTAATACTGTTATCGTATTAAAAAAAACACATATTTTGGTTAATATATAAAGCTATGGGCCTATACTTATAACAAGTTACTGGTTTGTCGATTAGCTCACTACATGTGTGGGTCCAGGATATGGGTTTTTGGGTTTTTTTATTTTACGGAAAAGTTATTAATAAAATAACCAAAGCTTAAAAATCAGAAGCTTATTCCCGAAAATTTGGTGTGATCATTTTACGGAAAAGTAATAACTAATTATTTTCATTTTTTACATAAAATTGAATTTATTTTTTTTGAAATAGCATTCTTAGATAAAAATTTTCCTTCGTATATTTTTTCCAAGTTCATAAAAGCACTTTACTGCCTTAAACCGAATTCTGGGACATACTTTTTCTGAGTGGTAATCTTATTTTTTCTTTGTTTCTTGTATTGTGCCCGTGTTGATTTTGACTGTATGTCGTAAATGTTTTTCCAGAATTTTGAGTTCTTATTGGAGTTTATGATTTTGAAAACAAATAGCATTGTATTATAGAATACTCGTTGCTTACACGACATTATTATAAGTTTATTAAGCATAAGCTTCACTTTCGCATATCTGTTTTGTTTCAAAATGATTCTCTAGGCAATGATTTTTCTGCAACGGATACGAATATTTTTTTTTAATGTCAAAAGAGATTGTTTCCCGTTATTTTTTTTGCTTAGAATTTACAAATTTAAAAAAATCTGAGTCAATCAGATAATACAAAAAAATACTCTGAAGTACGTGATATTTTTATTTAAGATTTTTGGCAATCAATCCGGAACATTTTTTTGAAAACACGCGAATTTAAACGCTATCTGTAGGTCCAGCTTTAATAACTTAACACTTGGCAAAATGCTAATAGAATTTAAGTGACAAAAAAAAAGTCTAATGCTTAAAAATACATATTCTCGTATCTCCTATTCTGCTGTGGTTCCATGGTTAGCGTTATCAACTTTAGTTCAAACTATGTACTATGTACCGTGCATGAGGTCGCGGGTTCGATACCTGTAGGGGTCAACATGAAATATTGATTTGCATGTGATTTCATATTAACATTTTAAGTGTGATACGTTGGAATGGTTCTGAAATTATCTAACCTTCAAGTAATAAAACTTATCAAAGTTCACCGCACTTGGTGTACCAATGCAGTGCCGTATGCACCATTGTGGGCGGCTGAGGCAAATAAGTACCACCTAGTATGTATGTATCAGCCATTTCAAGCAATTGAAAAACATAAATTAAGGACTTATCAAAAAATATTGGTTAATTCATTAATTCATTCATTTACCCGTAACAAATAATGCATAAGGCACTGCATTTGTAGTAGTTGCAGTGCAGTGTATTTTAATCATTTTTTCTTGCATCATTTTACACTTAATTTGTTAAAAGATTTATATAACGAGAAATGTGTTTCTATCTGTTTACAATGCCGTGATATAATTTTTTTTACAAATCCAGTTTTAACGAAATAGTAACAATAAAAAAAACAATTTTCCAATATTATGAACTTTTCGAAATATGATTTTTTTGAGTTGAGTATTTATGGTGGGACACACTGAATGTGGCTGAATCCTTGTAGATAATCACAATTACCCATGACCATGAATCTAACCATCACGCAGGGAGGATAGAAAACCAAACCACTCTGTCCTGGCACACTTTCTTCACTTCCTCCATAATCATAAATCTTCTCATACACGCACATCGATTTCCGACTTTTCGAATGTCCACTTTCAAGCATTTCTTGTACTTGCGTACAACATCCAGACCTATTCACATCATAAATTAGCCGTTCCTTCAGCTTTCATTCGCTCCTCACGATCAAAAACAAAATCATCATCGCTCCCTGAAACCATCGAAAAACACATATTTTAATTTTGTCAAATTTATTGAAAAAAAAAGTTTTTTAAATTCATAATAAAAAGTAAGAAAAGCGTGCAAAAATAACATTATAAGTATGTAAATCAAAAATACATTTTAAAAATAAACAAAAATCCCACGAAGGCATAAATGTCAGTTGTGATTTTTTTACACTCCTGTAAAATAGGCAAGCGACATTTTATATCAGCCACGAATTCTGATCTTAATTCGACATTAATTTGTACGTCATATCTTTCTCATAAATTCAAAATGTATATTTATATCACCACGAGAAAAGAAAATTTACAACAATCGTATAAAACGATATACGATTAAATTCCGCAATAAAAAATTTAAATATGTATTTGTTATTATTTATTGGCTGCTTACAATCAACTAGGCAATTTCAACATAATTGAGACTCACAATCTTTTTATCTTACAATAGCGGCCTTTACACAGACACTCTATCGCGCGTTGTCAGGAACGTACAGGATTGCGCGCCGGAAAGCCTGCACACTCAATCGTGCGCGATTATGTTTTTGAAGCTGTTGAACCTACGCGTTCTTTTGCGCGCGATTACTCGTCAGATTTTGTCAAAACGGAAAGAGCGGCCTTGTAAAGGCTAATCACGCGGGATACTCGTAGATCGTCCAGAGCTGGCGCGTGTTGGAGTGCAATGTGCACAGTTTTACTGAAGTATCAGTAAGTTTACTAGTAGTGTCACGGTGAAAAATGGATAGAAGAAATATCATGGCTAACTAACTATTTATTAATAAGTTAACTAATTAATTAACAACATCATCTCTTAACTACTCTTAACTACAAAATCTCCATTGGCATCGGGAAAACCGTGGTCTATTTTTTATTTTTATCACTATTTTTCTATAAGCTTCCTTGAGTCAAGGAAAAGACTTGTACAATTCAATTAACTCTTCTATTAGTTCTTTACTCCACGTACGTATGTCCGTCATCATGTACCTACTTATTAAGCGTGTACGCAAGGTTACGTATAAAGACAACCTCAGCATACGCGATTGCGCGTACAAAATCGCGCGATCTTTCGCTTCCCCTTTCAACATCTTTACACGACAGCGCTTTCGCGCACGATTGCTGTTTCACGCGCGATAAAGTAAAGCCCGCTATTGTTGAGGTAACGAAGAATATTTCCGCGTGTTAATAAAAATTAATTTAAAAACAAGATATCACGTATGAAAGGTTTTATGGTGAAAATCACATTAAAATAAACGCTTCATATTGACCCCCATTTTGTTGACTGTATTAATTTGTATTCTTGTTTTGTATGTTTGTGTGCATTAATAAAAAAAAAAATAATTTCGATACGGAGACACTGAGGGATCGTAAGGGTGGCGGCATCATGATTTTCTTTTGACTTGATCGATGCTGTCGCCCTCTTGACTTAACTTCACTTGGAAACTTTGGCCCTGCAATTTGCTTATGCATTTGCATTTGAAAAAAATTAAAGTCCTGCATAAAATAGCGTGACTGACAGAGAGTCCCCAAGGACTCTATAACAGTCGCGGGTGGAGGTGGGACGACCCCTTAGTGGCCCCCATCAGGAATCGAACCCGGGACCTTATGCATGGCAGCGCGCTACCATTTGACCACGAGGCGAATTGAAGTGGACGATAGTAGCAATGATAGTTTATCATCTTCATCGTCGTTTCATATCCCCTAACGAGGCCATAGTTTGTTAAAGATTTATGTTATTATTAATTTTAGTGAATCTTATAACTGTGTTAGCACCAATAATAGACCATGTCTGTGTTTTATCAGTAATTTATCTCTTTTACTGTTTGTTTATTAATTTTTGTTTGCTTAAGTGTCCGAATGTTTTAAAAAGATTTCGTCGCCGTTTTATTGCCATTGTTGTATTTGAGTTAAATAATTTATTTTTTTTAAATTTGTTAATGTTATTTTTCATATTTGACATTCCGTAAATTTCCGTGGTTATTCTTACTTATCATATTTAATAAAACGACTGTTATGTCGATAAACGGTATTCTAGTTTGAGGCATTCTAATATTTCGGAACAATTTCGACAAAACTAGTATAGGTCGCGTCATGTTAAAAGAACGCTGGAAGAAAGTGTAGGGGGTGTGTTTGCGCATGTGAGCCGCCCACCCCGCGTCCCAAATAAGAGCGATACTCGTCTAGTGCGCTAATGCGCAGCTTGACCGCCAGCGTTCTTTTTACATGACGCGACCTGTGCCTCTACATTTTTAGAATTTCGTTAGATAAAATCAAAAATTAAAACATTAAAAAAAAAACATTAAAAACAAAAAATCAAGTACAAGTACAAAAAATGTTTGAAAGTGTTTTTTTCAAATCTTGTGATCATGTGAAAAGTCGGAATAATCGGCGTGCGTGCATTCAAAGATGTATGAATGTGAAGGAAGCAAAGGAAGTATGCCAAGACAGAGTGGTGTGGCGTTCCATCCTCTCTGCCCACCCTTTCGGGGAAATGGCGTGATGGTTAGTTAGTTTCATAAAAAATGGACACAATTTTTTTAATACTTTCTGGTCGTTTGAAGAGATTTTTGATGTCTGTCAATCTCAAGACAAGGAATATAATATCTGCCAATAGCCCGCCTCCTCTATGACGACTTCTCTGTGGGTTTCTTGTCACGTTGGACAGATGCGGAGATGTTCCTTTTATCGTCGCCAGATTTAACTTTCCCGGGTCCTCCCACATAAAAGCACTACTGCTTCTACTATATATTTTTTATATATTTTTATATTTTTTTTTATTTTTTTTTATTACACATGATTAACATTTTTTTTAGACCTATGTAAAACCTCACTGGGTAATGCCCGTGCTGAGGTATTCATTTACAATACTTTTTTGGTAGTATAAATTTATATAATACTAAACATCTATTTTGGTGGGAAAAATTACCTTATCCTTACGGATTGCGGCATAGGGCGCTGCGTTAATCGATATACCAAGTGTTGTGTATCTTGATCATTTAATTACATGTAAGTAAATGATCAGTCTTACGCTTCAGAACCAGTCCGAGGTATCACAATAATACTTGTAATATCAACATTTTGAGTTTGTAAGCAAAATAAAATATAAAAAAAACATAAAATAAAAACCTATATACCTTTAAAGTTAAAATGTATATGTATTATTATTTTGATCGTTTATATAGCGCCCTTGAGGTACCTATATACATACGAAAAACGGCCTATATTATCTATAATAAGCAAGCAAAATAATACTAGGTACAACTCACAAATTTAAAAAATACTAACGTAATAAACAACATTTCGTGTGTTCGAACAGTCGTAGAAAAAACTTGGTCTCACCCATGACGAGCCTGCATTACGATAAGTGGCCACTTAACCTATCCAACAACAGGCTATTAGCACTGTAAACGCCGAGATATCCATGTTGCTTTCCTAAATCCTCGTCTCTGTTGAGATATCAATTAAAACTTAAATAAATATGTTAAAAGAATTTTTAAAAATAAAATTGTTAAAAAAATTCATTTAGACGATTTTTGAAATTGTCAGTCGTTTAACTAGCTAGTACCTACACTTTCACACTGCATTTGGTGTACGGATGCAGCGCCCTATGCACCATTGGGTGCAGACAAGGGAAAGTAGAAGTAGCAGTAGTATACCTACTAGTAAATTATTTAGAATCACCAAATATAATATTAATGAATGGTTTTAGAATTATTTTTTTTTCCGCAAACCCTTACAAATATTCCAATCTCCAAATTAAATATTTAAGTTTTTTTGGAATAAAACTGGCAGATATGAGACTTGAAATGAATACTTTATGATTCATCATTAAAAATTTCGCAGATATTCTATGGTACACAGCTTTTCATTAAAAGGTCAAACGAAAAAGATGATAAAAGAAACCAATGAATGTATTCATGATTTTTAATCAAAAATACGCTTTTAAAAAAAGATTTGTATCGTAAAAAGATATGTTACAACATTTTTCGTTTAATAGGTAATTAAAATGAAGAATAATAATTATTATTGCATGTAATTAACTTGAAATAATATTGTTTTTTAATGCATCATCGTAGTTTTGATAATTCCATTAAAAATATACACCGTGTCCCACGATGAGACCGCGAAACTCCAGAGGGTGATTATTCATGATATTCTGAGGAAAAAAATCTTAACAAAGTTTTTCAAAAAACTCAATTCTAATTTCTTAAAAAAATTATTAAAATATGAATAAAAATTCACGCGTGTAATACCGTCAATTTTTGAACTGGCTCACACCACATGACCTGCACCAATAAGCGCGAAGAAATCACATATTTTTGAAACACTAAAGATTCAGATATGAAATTCGAATTTTGAATGTCCGTACAAGGCGTACCAGAGCGGACCCCCACTCCTCCCCGCCCACCGCCACCCCGCCGCCGCTAGCACTTCAAACAGAAGCCAGTATTACACTCGTCGCTTTTTATGAATACTTTTTTTAAAATTAATTATTGGAAATGCCCGGATCAAAAATTTTTGTAAGGATTTTTTTCTCAGAATACCATGAACAATCACCCTCCGGAGTTTCGCGGTCTCATCGTGAGACACGGTGTATTGTACCTATTAAAACTACTACCACTTTCCCTTATCCGCACCCAATGGTTCATAGGGACACTGCATTGGTACAATAAGTGCAGATTATCTTGATCATTTATTACACGAAGGCAAGATGATCAGTCGTACGCTTCGAAGCCTCTCCTAGGAATGAAATATTTAAATGTGAAAAACACATTTAAATAAACATTACATATTGTCACCTTTGGGAATCAATATTGCATCGATATTGTTAGAAAATTTATATGTATAATTTTCAAGAATTTTTTCCTTAAACAGAGATTGCGACTTTTTTAAATTTATTAAATCTATTATGATATAAGTAAACGACAAATTATTCGACTACGCATTTTTAAAACAACTAAGAATACTTTAATACAAACGTTAAACTGATTGATTAGTAAATGACGTACAGTATCCCTTTTTTAGTAGGATTACCAATAAATTTAAGGGAGTTTTTAATTTTTTTTTTTTTTACTAACTTTATTTAAAAATACGATGACAACTATCCAAAAGGGTGTTGTTAGATACGCTCGACCGACGTCGATCGATTAGTCTAATACCTGTAGCTCAATCACAGATGACTATCGACGTGATAACGATTTCTCACCATTGGATATTTAACGTTTTTCGCGATCACAACGGAACATCCGTTAAAAGTTATCTATCGGGATTATTAATTACCGCTTTAAATATGGAAAATACGCCAAAACTGTAAGTAAAGTAAAATAATTTAATTTTATAGAGTTTTAATTGTTAGTGCTTAATTTATCGTGCCATTTGTTTGCTTTGAATCAATTTGAGAAAGCAATAAAACGAAACATTTGTCAAAGTATGCCTTTCATATATGGTACTTGGCAACGCGACCGTGGTATGAACGTATGTTCATTGTGATCGATCAAATGCTTAGCACGTTTTTAAGCACGTCGACAGTCATCTGTGATCCTTTAATAGGGATCGATGAATACGTGGGATCGCATTGATCGTCAATCGATCGACGGCCGATCGATGTCAACACATAAGTTTCGGTAAACCCGCGGCGAGGTACACGATAAGTTGCGCGTTCTTTGCCACCGTTCGATGACGGTCGCTTTGGTGTAATATTAGGGTCTGTCGATCGACGTCGCCCAATTTCATATTTCCATCGATTGACTTGACGTCGGCTTCAGTCGGACGTATCTTATAACATCCTAATGCGGGATCACATTCATCGTCCATCGATCGACGGCCGATCGATGTCAACACATAAGTTTCGGTAAACCCGCGGCGAGGTACACGATACGTTGCGCGTTGTTGGCCACCGTTCGATGACGGTCGCTTTGGTGTAATATTAGGGTCTGTCGATGGACGTCGCCCGATTTCATATTTCCATTAATTGACTTGACGTCGGCGTCGATCGGGCGTATCTTATAACATCCTAATGCGGGATCGCATTGATCGTCCATCGATCGACGACCGATCGACGGCCGATCGATGTCAACACATAAGTTTCGGTAAACCCGCAGCGAGGTACACGATACGTTGCTCGTCGTTTGCCATCGTTCGATGACGGTCGCTTAGGTGTAATATTAGGGTCTGACGATGGACGTCGCCCGATTTCATATTTCCATCAATTGACTTGACGTCGGCGTCGATCGGGCGTATCTTATAACATCCTAATGCATATAACACATGTGATGTAAAATTCACAAAATCACAGGACACTCATCGCAAGGAATGAGTTAGCATTGTGAGTGAATAGTTTGCCCACAAATAACCAAAATAAAAAAAATATATATATTTATTTAGTACTATATAATTTTTACATAGACTAATATTATTACATTACACCTACTTTTTTTTTTAAACTATTCTTATCCTACCAATGTATATTTTTCAATTTAGCTATAATATAATAATACTTACACTAATATTTTTCACACATATATTTTTTACATTTAACGCTAAATAACTTACATTTTGTTCATTTCTTATTTCATCTGGAATCTCCTCGTACATTTTAATGCCCTTATACATAACTCTGCGACATAGTTTTTCTTTTCTTTTCTAATATTATATATTTTTAACCCCTTGTTGCATATTTATGATTGTTTTGCAAATATCTTGGAATTATCCCTTTAACAATTTTGCTACTTTCATTAGCAACATTATATTTAATTCTATGGTCTACTGACATAATATTCAAAAGTTTGATAATTTTTTTAATGTTTGTTCTTCTACTGCACTTCAATATGATTCGCATGTCGTTGTTTTGCAAAATTTGTAATTTTTTTAGCTCTCCTTCATTACTAAGGTATAATAGAGCAGTGAAAGCCCCCACCCTTTCCTTAGACTGTTTTAAAGACTATTGAGTCTTTTTTCAGTCCAACACAACTCTACCGATTTTTCTAAACAAGCTAATCTAATCTAAAAGCTAATCCGCGAAATTCAAAAGATTCCGTTTTAACTGGAAAAAGCGGAAGAAAAGAAGGTTAAATACGCGACCAAATGCTTTCATTGCCCCTATCACTGTCTCGGCTCAGATTGTCATAAACACATTCACCTCAACCTGCTCAAGGAGCTGGCCCTACTTACCTGGCGTAGGCGATACCGGGATCAACAATATGGATGAGCAGTAGTCTATATGTGGAACAATTGGGTTCTTCCCGATTTTTTTTTTATTTCAAAAGAATGATTGAAAAATTACAATACCTAGGAATTTTTTTTTTTTTTTACGATGTCACATGAATTTTTTAGCGCGGTTTGAAAAAGCGCTTTTTCAAATCGCTCGCAAAATCCTCTATTTAGCGCGCATGCGGTGTGACGTCACAGCAATATTGGCGCTCACTACGGAATGAATTTCACGCCTTCTACGGTGGACGGGTATGACGTCATTAGCCAATAACGGGCGTTAAAAATCATTCGTATTTTCGTGTTTTTAAAACATAAATTTATAAATGAAAACAAAATTTTTGATCATTGTTGTTTGATATCGTTGGAATTGTAAAAATATACTTTAAATATTTGTAGCGTTTTCAAGGATATTCATGTTATCGGGAAGAACCCTATTATGAAATATTGTGAAAAGCGCACTTATTTTATTAAAATTTGTTCTCTATTTAACGTGATTGGCAAGCCACGTCTAAAATGTTACACAAAGTAATGTTACCTATTTCGAAAATCGTTACTATCGTAACCCTACACTTAATTGTCGCAATATTGTCTAAAAATCCATATTTCTTTCATATAAAATCATTACATACGATGTTTATTTTAAACCATAAGTACCTGCTTACTATTTAAAGGACCTGTCAAAACTCCATTATAAATATGTCCGTAGTTCATATTTTGTTCAAACACCTTTCAAACTGAAATGCCATAGCTTCTATATGGAGTAACAAAACTCGTAGTACAAACCCGAAAAAAAAAAATTCTTAATTTTTTTTAAATGAAAGATTAAAAAAAACCTACCGAAGATTACATCAAATTGCACTAATTCATATAAAACTCGATTTTGGCTCATGTTTTCCTAATGAATAGTATTAATTTGTTAACTCAATGTTTGTAGCACTCATTTTATACTTTTCCATAATTATGAAATTAAACAACTTTTGTTTTAAACTACTTTTTATTTTTTTTATTTTTTAACATGCCAACCGGTTTCGGAGACACTAATACTCACCCTTATCCCAGTACCTGGTCAGCCACCTCAACATTTTTAGTTAGCGACTTATTACTTAATTTTAAATTATTATTATACAAAACCCTGATGAAGGAGTAGTGTCTCCGAAACCGGTTGGCGTGTTAAAAAATAAATTAAATAAAAACGTAGTTTAAAACAAAAGTTGTTTAATTTCATAAGTGTTAATTTGACTGAACAAATTTATATTTTGTAACAATTTGTAAAAACTTCTCAAAGAAATACAGCAAAACAAACGGTAAAACGCAAAAATGACGAAACTGCAACTCTAAGTTACTTTTGAGTTAGTGTCATATAGTCCTATGGAAACCACACACAACGCAACAAATTTGAAACGCATTTCAAATCAGTTGCATTGAAGCTGGCTTGCAGGAAGCTCGTGTCGCATTTGAAACTCGACATATTGAAACAGATTGAGACAGATCTGCTCTCAGAGGAAACTAATGACTGTATGAAAATTTCATCACGTAAAGGTTGCGCCGATTGTGGAAATAGTTTGAAACTGGTTTCATACCAAGAGTTTCGAAGGTTTCGTTGCAGTTGCGTTTCACCTTGTTCAATTTTCTCGAAAACTAAATTTTTAAAAATAATATAAATTAAATCTACGCAGTTGACTTCAAATATGACGTTGATACACTGGTTTGCAGCTTGTACATCGAGTTCTGTTACACGGTATGTATGTATAACGCCGCGTATACTAACTTAGCGACACTTGACTTATGAATATTTTAATAGGTTTTGTCTGGATTGGTTGGAACTTGTTGAGTACCAAAAGGTCACAAGTTTTATTCACTATATAATCGCTCAACTTGGGTGGTTGGAATATATTTACTTTTACTACAAACCAATAAGTCTGTCATTTTACATACTAATATATCTGTAGATCCCGTTTTAAATAAAAAAAATACTGGTTAAGCATCTAAGGTGGGTGCCATAGTAATTGAACACGCCATAATAATTGGACATCCTAATTTATATTTTAAAAAACAAGCCTACTCAAAGATTTTCTTCTACCAGAATCAATTATGTACTCCTTTAGTGAGTTCTTTCTTTAAGTAAATTAATTATTTATTTTATTTTTATTTCAATGGCAATATTTTAAAGTAACATTTTATTTGATAGCGTATCTCAAACTTTGTCTTGTTAGCCCTTGACACTAGGGCAGTGAGTTACAAAAAAAAATTCCTTCATAACTCAGAAGTTTTTAAAGCTTTGGACCGTGCATTAACTACGTGAAAGGCTTGAATCTATCAGTATTTGGCAATATTTTCCATAATGCAAGAGAAAATGAAAATGTGTCCAATAACTGTAAACTGCACGCTTTGTGTCCAATAGTTATAGCACCCTACCCATTTCCCCTAAACAGTCGATAAATTACAACTCCGAAAAATTAAGTCTATCGTCAACTACATATTCCTACATATTGTTTTGTTTTTACGTTTATTAACCACTTCCATAACTTAATGGCTAGTTATTTACACAAATCATGATACAAAAGTTCCGAGTTCAATTCCCGGTGAGAACACAAAAATTAAAAGTGATTTTACTCAAGCCTTGGTACATTTAAGTATCATAATCATCATCATCATTCCATATCCGCATCCCCTTTTCCATTTCACAAACTGCCTTCAAGTCACCTTAGCTTAATAAATACTTAATATTTTCCCTTCTGCTATTTCTGACACATATATTATGTAGCCCCAACCTAGACCACGAACATGTGTTCAGCGTTAGATATGTAAATATAATTCATTTCTATGAAGGTTAGAAGTACTTTATATTTAAATACAAACTACCGTGAAGAGTAGTAAATCAATAAAAAGTTATATTGATCGTTCTTTAACTCTTAAAGTACTGTGTTTGCAACGATTCACGGCATCTGGTGATGTGACCTCAGGTTACCCATACAAAATATTGATTCATAACTTACAATTGTATTTTTCACAAAAATGTTTTTTTTATCAGTGTGAAGTAAGTTCTGTCTGTCATATTAACTCGTTTTAACTAGCTAACTAACTAACTAACCATCACGCCATTTCCCCGTAGGGGTAGACAGAGAGGATAGAGCGCCATACCACTCTGTCCTGACAGACTTCCTTTGCTTCCTCTACATTCATACATCTTCTTATGCACATACGCCGATTATTCCGACTTTTCACATGACCACTTTCAAGTACTTCACGTACTTGGTCATGCCATGTATTTCTCGGCCTTCCGCGGCATCTACATCCAGGCGCACTTGCATTTAAACTTCTTTTAGCCGTTCTTTCATCACTCATTCGCTCCACATGACCGAACCATCGTAAAAGCCCTTTCTTAATTTTGTCGATAATGCTTATCTCAGCCTTGCACTCTGCTCTAATTTCGACATTTGTACACCTATCATACATAGTCTCACCACACATTCGCCTGAGAGATCGCATTTCAACAGCATTCAGTCTACTTTCATCCTTCTTTTTCCAACACCACGCTTCACTACCATACATAAGGGTTGGTAACTCGTTTTCATTTTTTTAAAGCTGAAATACGCATAAAAAAGCACCAAGTCCTCCGTTTACTGCAAAATACACGATGTTCATATGAAATTTCTGAAACATGCAGGTAAACAATATTTTAAAAGTAATTACTTACAATTGTTATATGTATCAAAAATATTTTTTTCCGGTGTAAAAAGACTTGATTGGAAATTAGCAAAAATGCCAGTGTTATATTTTGTTTATTTACGGAGATATTAATTATTTAGTTAGATTTTGTAACGCGGGTTACATTACCGCAAGGCGAGGGTTAAACTGACTAAGAGCTAAATAAGTAAAAATATTTACGACTACCTGTTATTTTTTATTATTTTTTTTTATTGTAAAAAGGCTTTTTATATAAACGTGAACGTGAATCAATTAACAGACTCTGGAAGTAAGTTAAAAGTTTTTCCGCAAAATAATTTCTGTGAGTCAAAAAGCCTCATTTTTGAGAACCTATTCTTGGGATATTTTCTAAAATTTACTCGTTATGGAACAAATTATCTGGGAAGTTTTCTAAAACTTACTCGTAATGAAACAATTATCTGGGAAGTTTTCTAAAACTTACTCGTAATGAAACAAATTATCTGGGAAGTTTTCTAAAACTTACTTGTAATGAAACAAATTATCTGGGAAGTTTTCTAAAACTTACTCGTAATGAAACAAATGATTTCTAAAGATTTCTAAAACCTCCTCATAATGAAACGAATGATCTGGGAAGTTTTCTTAAACTCACTCGCAATGAAACAAATGAAATAAAAGAAGTGTTCAAAATTTAACAAATTGGCTGAAAATCACTAAAATTCGTTACCTAAAAACGATGATTTCAAAGATGAGGCTTTTTTGGCTCATAGAATAAGAATTGATTTGGTATAATTCTAATATGAGTATAATACCTTGTCTTCAACGAGAGGGTGATAAAGTTACTTAATGTAAATTTTTTAAAATATTCATGACGCTTCTGTGGTGAAGAGGTTAGAAAGCTGGACTACGAAGGCGAAGGTTCCGGGTTCGGGTTCTTGACGAAATAGCAAAAATCATTGTTGACTGGTTTTTCTTAAGCCTTAATATCTCATGATGTTGTTCCTCTCTGAAAAAATTCAAACGGCAAACAACGAATCATATTTAAAAAGAAAAAAACCTGCTGTAACACTGGGACCTTAATTTGACTATTTAAAAACGCATTTAAATTGTTGACACCAGAAAGCACAGCAACGTCCGTAATATTTGAAAATTATTTAAATAATATTAATTTATTGAACCATAATCCGCTTTGTATTAGTTCTCACAGACACGCTATTGAAATAATTTTCAAGGTTTTTTTCCTGAATTTAAAATATCGAGTCAATCAATAAAATACCGAGTGGGTAATTTGACCAAGGTGCCTTATATGGTAAAACTAGATTGAATAACTTCTATGCAAAAGCTATTTTTAAAGTTTTTGACACAAAAAACACACTGCAATGCTATTGTGAGTAAATTTAAACACTCAAATTAATGAATATTGACGTAAAATTTAAGAAGCATTCATTCAGTAGTTTAATTTTTGACTGCCACAAAGCTTATGAAAAATCATTACTTACTCGTATGCTTCTAACTGTTTGCTAGGCAAACGCTCTAATCGTTCTTTGAAAAAGTGTTTTTTAAAAAAAGTTAATGGTTAACCAATGATGGTATAAAATAAAAACAATTAAAAATTAAAGAGCACATTAAATTCTAGGGAATTGGCATGCTAGTTTTTATTTTATTGTCTTATTTTTCAGTTTAAAAACATTTTTCGGCCACAATAAATTTAATTAGTTCCGCTTACTTGGTCCCACGTTATAAAAAAATTTAATAAATAAGTAAATAAATGTACATAAATTTGATCAAATAAAATAAAGACACTTTAAATATTCTATTAATATCTGTGTCAATATTAAAAATTCTTGTATCTACAAGTATACGATAAAAAATGGCAAGACGCTTAACGCGTTAGTTTTCTCTGCCATAAATATATTGAAAAACGCTTTAATTATTCCATAATTCCGTCACATAAAAAATATATGAAATGTTTATGTATATGTTGTATTGTGGTACGTGTGTGGAGTGTGGTCTAAGTGTAGGGATTATATTGTTTAAAAAACTGGTAATAAGTGATGGGGCTTCTAAAGCCCGCCTCGCCATTGCCATAATTTAATTTCACCTCACTAATGCCTGGTTAAATAAAGTTGGATATGATAATAATCGATTATATTATTTCAAGAACTCAGTCAAGGAATACGATATATAATACATTGACCTTATCGATACCCGATTATTTACGTATACCGTGTTTACGTAGTACTGATGTTTGATAATATCAAATATCAACATCGCTTGATAATTTACCAATGGCAAGGTCAACTCAGTTGCTATATTAACGTCTCATCCGTAATACATATCGACAAAATAATACCATTGTTTTTATTTATTATTAAATTAAATAAAAATGATATTATTTTGATAATTTGTAAGGCGCAATTTTCGTGAAAAATCACCTTAATTCAATGTCCACTACGGAGTATCAAATTTTATTGAAGTTGATAAAAATTTGCCACTAAGAACACTTGACAACAAAAAATGCAAATGACAAATTTTTTTCTAAAGATAGATTTTTTAAACAACTTACATTTCAAAAATGAAAAGAAATTGTTGCGTTAATTAGTTATTCGAGGGCACCAATGCATCGTAGAAGCTTTAGCCACAGAATACGTCACAGGTTTTACCTGCTGACGTATTCAGATTGTAAAATCCAAATTTTATATACATATATCTACTTCTTGTGTGAAATACTTAAATATATAAACATCAACTTTGTTTTTTAAAAATCATCACTTTCATAAATATTAAAATCTCATTTAGTCTCAATTATACTACGTTTGCCTCCCGAGAGCCTTAACCATGCTTGCCTATTTTACAAGGCATCAGGTTCTCGGCGTCCTGGTCGTCCACTGTTGACAATTCGTTGGCGTCGTTTGCGTCAGAGCTGCGGGACGTGGACCTGGCTTGGGAGAATGCACGGGAGCTAGCGGCCCATTGCTTGGCCTGGAGGCAGTTTGTGGATTCCATATACTCCACATAGGGAGCGGATATGGTATAATGAATAATGAAATAATAGTCTCAATTAGGAATCCAGCGTCAAAGCAGTCATATATTCATGTTTTTATAATTTTCTAATTAAAACTGATCCTATTTTTAATTCTCATTCAATCGAATTTTTTTCTCTACTTGGGCAAGTTTAAAGAACCTCAAATATATCTTTGTACCTATTATAATGAATTATATATTTTGTTTCAATTTGGACAGTGAAGAAATAACCAGAATAAATAAGGGATTTAATAATTGATTTTACATATTTCTATTTTAAAGTATTTTAGGAACGTTCTCTGCATACACACCATGTTATAATTTATTATTATAGATCTCAAGACACTGATTATAAAAAAATATTTTAAGAATATATTTTTTAAAAATTTTCGATTGTGGGTGTTTTGTTCAGAATCGTTGTTAGATCCAAGTATAATATTCAATTTTGGGATAATTATGGTTTTTAATTTTTAACTATTTGTTCAATTATCTTTAAATATCCTAATCGAGTTAATGTAGCAATAATCTCTTACATGTGAAATCTTCCAAAACTCTGCCTAGTCTCGTGGTGCAGCAGTAACGCGTTGTGTTGCCATGCGTGAGGTCATTGGTTCGATTCCCGATGTGTGTCAATTTGAAATATTTCAATTTGATTTTCACGCAAAATATTTCATAAGTGATACCTTGGACTGGCGCTGAAGCGTAATACTGATCATCCTGCCGTCGAGGAAGGCCGGGAAAGACATGGCATGACCAAGTATCACAAACATTTGAAAGTGGTCATGTGAAAAGTCGGAATGATCCACGTGCTTGCATGAGAAGATGTATGAATGTGGAGGAAACATTATTATAGATCTCAAGACACTGATTATAAAAAAATATTTAAAGAATTTTTTTTTTTTAATTTTCGATTGTGGGTGTTTTGTTCAGAAAAGCAGATCAGATCATAAAATGTGTAAATGCTGAAGTATTAGATCGTGTATTTCTATACCCACTTCTACATCAATATATAATTTTAAATACACCTGTTCATTATTTTATTAATATGCTAATCCAAACTTATTCCCATAAAAATAACAAATTGAATATTAAAATCGTTATGATTAAATAATTTATTAATAACTGAATATTAATTATGCTTTTTGTTTCAGATATACACAATCATGGATTCTGAAAATCTCCGACACGTTTTAAAATTGCTGCTAAATTTAAATAATATTGAATAGCAGATGTTTAAATAAGTGTTGAAAAATTTGACAATCATATTAATGTGATTCAAAACATGTTCGGTAGAGTAAACAGTGGTTAAAATCATATCCGTAGTCTAAGCTGACTTTGTTATAAATACTTTTTGGTGACTAGGTGCATGTATTTAATTTATGTTTACAAGAATAGTGAATGATACAAAGTTTTTTGAAAAAATATTTTCACAAGTGGACCGCTTTTTTTTGTAGAAAAAAGTCGCTCGTCCTCTGAAACTTTTCCTGATTTTTATGAAACCACTGAAAGGTTTTTTCTTTTTT
>JAGVSP010005807.1:0-22906 GCA_022494985.1 Micrasema minimum
TTGATCAACTTGTTTGTATGGCGGCTTGCGTTCTTTAATTAGTGTATTCTATGGGATTTGACAGCGCACAGTTGAGCGCGCCAAACGATCTTAAAACACTTTTAACACCCAATATGTTCAATTATTTCACGATTTGGTAAGTCGAAATTGTTTTTAAAATGCCCGCGCAACCTTCTAACACAGATATATAAAAATTACATACGGATTTCGTTAGTAAATTCACGTCTAACCGGCGTCAGGCGGGCGTTATTTTACGTGTGACATTTCTGAAATATGTTTGTTTGATGTTGTTTTTACGCTTTAAGACATCTTCAAAATGTCAAATAACTTGAGAAACATGTAAACAATGTGTAATCCTAACCTAATGTATTAAACGCAGTAATAATTTACCATCCCTAATTTAAAAATTCTGCCTAAAACGATGGTATACATAGGTACGCTTTTTTCGTTGTTGATTTTTTATGTGATTTTTAAAGATTTATTTTGTGACAAAACCTCTTCAACTTTCTTACTCAAATCCTGCTAAAGCTCTCGACATTTATAAATCGATGTCTATTTAATGTATTCCTTTAAATTCATATAAAAATATATTTAAAAAAAATCATAATCTTTAAAAGACTAAAAAATATTTTCATAGTATGTTGGCTTTGCGATTTATTACATCTGGTGCATTGGGAACTGCGTTATATTGATAAAGCGTCGTTTTCATTTAATGCAGTGGTTGAAATATTGCATTAAACAGTTTAATCCCAAATTGGGTCAACGAAAAACTGAACTAGTTAAACCATGTTTCCCTGGACTGGCTCATGAAATATAATACCAATTTCGGGAACATTTAATTACTCATCAAATTATCTTTATTTAATGGTACATTGGGCACTGCTTTATGACAACATATAACACAGAAAAAGAACTTTTACTAAAATTTTACGCCGAACACACTGATTATTTATTACATAAATGCAAGATTATCAGTCTTACGCTTCGTGCCACAGGATTAACAGCCAATATACATTACCTATTGGGCTTTTTTTTTTAAAAAAAAGGTGCCGGAACGCACTTCATGTGAAGCTTTTTAATAAAAAAAATATTCAAATGCAACTTAAATGAAATTAAAAGGAGGTAAGCCACGCTATCATTTTAACGAATTATTATTATAATAACTTAAGCGCAAATGTTTTTTCGCTAAATTGATTTTAAAATAAAACCGTCAAAAAAGGTGCCGGAACGCTGTTCCACCGCGTTACATGGAAAAAAAAGCCCTGGTTATTGTGTTTAAGTGTGATAATGTGTATGTTTACATACCAATTAAAATTCATATTTTGGGTGATTTGAGCTGAGAGACTTCTTTATACAAAACAAAGCATTTTTAATATTAGTAAAAATCTTGAAATCTATGCTTTTTTTTGGCTCTCCTAAAAATTTTAATCTATGGATTATGCGCTAATAGTTTAGACCATATTAAAAATGTACAGTTTAATGTTTAATTGTTTTTTTTTCAGATTTTACGGAACACTTAAAGTTAGCAATTAATAAAATCAAAATTTAAGTTAATTTTTAATATGAACGGTACTTCAAACGATGGCGGCGAAGGTGTTGCGAATTGTTCCGATAGAGAGTCGGATGCGAGTGACAACGAGTCCGAGACGCACGAGTTCAAATCCGGGGATAGGCAGGTGGAAGAGATGAACTGGTCGTATGCGAGCTCGGAGAACGAGCCCCACGACAGCGCTGCGGTGCCTGTCGATCAGGACGTGACCTCGCAAGCGATGGACCCGCTCGCAAGCCCCGAGTCCAACCGACTCTCGAAGCGCTTGGATTCTTCCGAGCTGGACAGAAGCGACTCAAACCTTGCGAGCCCGGATCGTAGAAACAGCATCAACGGTAGTCCGGAGAATAAAAGCCGATCTGCGAGTCGAGATAGCTCGAAAAGTCGGTCTGTTAGTCCGGAAAATAGCAAGACTCCGTCTATTTCTAAGCCTTCTAGAAGCAGGTCGATGAGTCCAGAAAATATAAAAAATCGATCCGTAAGTCCGGAGAACAACAAAAGTCGTTCCGTGAGTCCAGAGAATGCCAAGATGAGTCACAGGAGCGGGTCGGCGAGTCGTGACTCGAAGGCCCGCTCGGTGTCGCCCGGCCGGCGCAAGAGTCGCTCGCCGAGCGCGAGCCGCAGGAAGAGCGGGTCTGCGAGCCCAGTGGACACGGAGAGCGCGGCTGTGAGTCAGGATAATAGTAAGAACGATGATAATTCGAGTCCGGTTCATGTTTTGGGCGGGCCTGACAGTCCAGTTGAGATTCTCGGCACGGTAGATAGCCCTGTCAGGATCAACAGTGATACAGACGATGAAAAGGTATGTTAAAAGAATTTTTACTGTATTTCAATATTTCGCGTTTGACAAAAATTTTTACAAATTAAATTTTGACTTGGTTATTATACTACTACTACTCTCCCTTATCCGCACCTAATGGTGCATAGGGCACTGCATCGGTACACCAAGTGCAGTGTATATTGATCAATTTGATTTCATGAAGGTAAGATGATCAGTCATACGCTTCAATACCAGTCCAAGGTATCACACATGAAATATTAATATGAAAATCACATGTCAATAAATATTTCATGTTGACCCCTACAGGAATCGAACCCGCGACCTCATGCACGGTAGCCAAATGCACTACCACTATGCTACGAGGCGGTTATTATTGAAAACATAAAATTAAAAAAAAAATTTTCACTGTAAATTCATTTATTCTTGGTTTTGGACCCAGTCGACATATTTTTAACAACATTTTTAGTGTGTACAAATACTTGTAGACAAATGACTGGATTATACGCATGCTGGGTTGATATCAAATGTTTGATATCCCAACAGAGACAGAGAAACTCTAGAAACGATGATTATCTAGGCGTTCACAGGCCGTTAACGTTAATTTGAAATGACGTGTGATAATTCATACTGATAGATGTTTCGAAATTTGTCATGTATGGTTATCAGATGATGGGCGGAATGGGGAATGTCGTAATATGCCGCTTAATTCAGCCAATGACAGGTCATAAGCCCTGGATACGCCTAGATAATCCACATTCGTTTCCAGAGTTTCTCTGTCTCTGTTAGGATATAAATAATATTTGACTTACTATTTTGACACTATTTTACTGTAGCCAATCATCGACCAATTACAGTGCTAACTCACCGATACGAAGAATGCACGCACTGGCTAACAAGTATACTAACTATATTGATGTTTTCAACACAAATCTAGTGCATTTTAGGGAACAGTGTCTGGATGCCATCTCTGGCGGTAATGAATAGCTACCTACTGTGTAATAATTTAAAATGTCTATGTAAAAACCCTATGGGTGTAAAACAATAAAATAAATAATGTTAATGTTTTTTTTTTCAGGATGCGGATATGATAGATTTAGAAAGCGACGATGACTGCATGATTGTGGAAGAAAAAGCGGCCAAGAAGTCGCAGCAGACTCCCACGAAACCCCAAAACGACAAAGCCAAGACACAAAACGGCGTCGAGGAAGATCGCTCCCAATCCCCGGCGGAGAGCCCGGACAACGGCGGACCGCGCAGAAGCCTACGTAACACAAAGCGAAAGAGCTACAAAGACGTCCTAGAGACGAAAGAAGAAACCGAGGAATCGAGCGATTCGGAAACGGAAGCCAAAAGAAAAAAAACAGCGCCCGTGTCGCCGCTCGTCACGTCCCAAATCAAAATCGTAAACCCGCAGTCTTTGATGAAACTCACGACGAACGCCAAGCCTATCACGAGTTTCAACAACCAAAATGGAGTGGTCAACAACTCCGTTCTTTCGTCCATGGCCCAGAGGGGCATCAGCATAGTATCCAGCAGGTTGCAGAGTCTAAATCAGGCGCCGCTGCATACACCACCGAAGCCTAAACCTGTACCCAAGCCCAAACCGCCGTTTGCGGAATCCAGTTCATATTTTTCCATGACAAACGGACAGAGCATCGTCGAAGCGCCGTCGTTTCTCTCCCCTCTGATCTACGTCAAGAAACCCGCCGAGTCTCTCAAGCAGTTTGTAACCGACTTGGGCGAGGAGGTCGCCAAGGAGCAGAAGCGGCTGGACGAGGAAGCGGAGGCCCGGCGGAGGGAGGCGGAGGAGAAGAGGGCGGAGGAGAGGAGGCTGGCGCGGGAAGCCAAGGAACGAGCAGAGAAGGAGCGGTTGGAAGGGGCGGGCGACGGCACGGAAAATAAACTCGAAGAAGATAAAGTTATATATCGGAAGTCAAAGACAGTGAAGATAAAGACAAGAAGATAACAGAGCCAAAAAAAAGAGGTAAGGGATATTTTGTATGTTTGAAGAATCGCAAAACCATTGGTGCAATCCAACGTAAATCGGATAATTAACTAACTAACTAACTAACCATCACGCCATTTCTCTGTAGGGGTAGGCAGAGAGGATAGAACGCCATACCACTCTGTCCTGACAGACTTCCTTTGCTTCCTATACATTCATACATCTTCTCATGCACATACGCCGATTATTCCGACTTTTCACTTGTCGTACTTGGTCGTGCCAGGTTGTCTTTCTCAGCCTTGCGCGGCTTCTACATCCAGGCACACTTGCATTTTAAACTTCTTTTTAGCCGTTCTTTCATCACTCATTCGCTCCACATGACCGAACCATCGTAAAAGGTTAATTTTGTGGATGATGCTTATCTCCGCCTTGCACTCTGCTCTAATTTGGACATTTGTACACCTATCATACATAGTCTTACCACACAGAGATCGCATTTCAACAGCATTCAGTCCACTTTCATCCTTGTTTTTCCAACACCACGCTTCACTACCGTACACAAGGGTCGGTACCAGAACTCCGTTAAGTTCTTATAATCAGATAATTAATAGATAGGCGGGATACAATAATGTATAGCTTTCATTCCGCATACGGTCGGTGACGTTGTACAAAATCTTTACAAAAATCAAACTTTGAATGGTTGCATCTCTGTTATTAATCATCCGATTTATAAACGGATAGCACACTTGTTCTTGTGATATTTTGTTTAATTTTTCTGCATTCACGGAAAATTTTAATTTACAAACCCATTAATCTGGAAGCCCAATTTTTGACAACTTTTATCCAAGAATCAAAACTGGGGCCGTATATTGGCAAAGAATTAAATAAAACAATTTAACATCTCAACAGAGACGAGAACTTGGGAAGGGAATATGATATCTAGGCGTTTACAGGGCTTATGACCTGTCATTGGCTGGGTTAAGTGGCCACCTGATGTATTACAACATTCCCCATTTCACCTAGTATTTGATATCCATATCTGCCAATATACAGTAAAATGGCGCGATGCTTCACATGTGAACTCTCTGTCATCCATTGAGAAAATAGCTAAGCATCTTAGCAGAAACCTTTATGATTGCAAGTGAGATTCTTACCGAATTATATCACCTACTAGGAAACGCCTGAAGATGAATCTTCAATTTGTTATGCTTATAACTTTTACCAGCTAAATTTTTATAAACAACATTTTGAGTGTGTCCAAATACTTGAAGACAAAAACTGGATTCAATGACAGGTCATAAGCCCTGTAAACGCCTAGATATCCATATTCCCTTCCAAGTTTCTCGTCTCTGTTGAGATGTCAAATTGTAATTATTAGCCCGTAATGGGTGAAATCCAGTTTTTGTCTACAAGTATTTGGACACACTCAAAATGTTGTTTATAATTAAATATAATGTTGCTAATGAAATTAACAAAATTGTCAAAGGGATAATTCCAAGATATTTGCAAAACAAATTTAAAAACAATGACCTTTTTCATAAATATGCAACAAGAGGTTAAAAAAATATAAGATTAGAAAAGAAAAGAAAAACTATGTCACAGAATTGTCTCATGTATAAGGGCATTAAAATGTATGAGGAGATGCCAGATGAATTAAAAAATGAACAAAATTTAAAGTTATTTAGGGCTAAGTGTAAAAAATATATGTGTGAGAAATATTAGTGTAGATATCATGGCTAAATTGAATTAATAATAATGATAGTATAAAAATAAATTAAGTGTAATGTAAAATATATTAGTCTATGTAAAAATAATCGCGGCAAATGTTGACTTCCTTGCGACTGCGGTTAGTCAGTGTCGGACGAGTGACTTTACAGATTGTTTTTTTTTTCAGGTCGCAGGCGGCAAAAAGTCGAAGAAAACGACGAGTCGTGGGACGAGGACGAATCCAACAGCGACGACAGCGAAGACGACAAAAACAAAAACACCGTCATCATAAAGGAACCCGCCGACGAGATAATCAAAAACATTTTAAAAACGGAGGTGATCAAATCCAAGCCGCCCGCACAAACTCTCTCCAAACTCGAAGAAAAGAATAACAATTACTTCGCGTCGCCGCTCGGCTCATTCTTCATAGACATCGGCCTCAATCTCGTACAGGAACGCGTTCACACAGATCTATACAAGATGCAAAAACGAAAAATGCACAAAGACAAAGATAACACGTCCCTCGAAGGCGTGATGCAATTTTTATCCGAAAACATCCAGCGTCTAAAGCAGACGAACATGCCGTACGCGCTCGGGCACGTTCGCTGTCAATTCTGCACGTTCCGCACGGAGAGTGCGTTGGTAATGGCGCACCACATGGAGGTCCCCCACGCGTGCGGTCCGTCTCTCCGCTGCAATTTCTGCATCTTCGAGACGGTCGGGCGCGCAGCAGATGATGCAGCACGTCCAGACCGCGCACGGCGTCACGGCGAGGTTCGTCCGCCCGCCCGCGTTGCACCAGTGCCCCGAGTGCCCGTTCGAGAGCGGAACGAAAGGGAGATATGTTAAGCATGTCGAGCGATGCGTTACGTTACACATGCCGGACATGCTAAGGCCCCAGGAATGGCAACCCCCAGCTAAACTAATCAAGGTAATTTATTTTGATCGAAACATTTTTACTTTTTTTAGAAACCTGGGAGATAAAGCAATAGGCATGCTTGTCCTAACCCTTGAACTAGGGGCTTAAGGCCTAGGTTAGGAGGTTGAGAACTGATTCAAGGAAGCAGTGACATCAGGAGCTTAATGCCCTGAACCCCGCTATAGAATATAATAGAATACGACCTTTTTCTGAAAAAAAATATTATTTTGAAATATATTTTAAACTCTCTGAATATAAAAAATGTTGATGAATTTTATTTTCTTGTCCGGCTCGTAGCATAGTGGTAGTGCATTTGACTACCATGCATGCGGTCGCGGGTTCAATTCCCGCAGGGGGTCAACATGAAATATTCATTTACATTACATTTAAATTATGTATTTAGGCACCAAAACTTTTTTGCTAGAAGCTCAAATAGGTCTAGTCAAAGAAGAATCCGAGTGCTAGAAATACCACATTGTAAATCACGACTTGCTCAGAGACATGCACATTTTTATTGCCCCCAGTTTAATTCATTCTTTTTTAACTGACAATAAAATGGCGTTGTCAAATTTTCCTAATTTTTTATCTTTTAAAAAATTAACACAAAGTTGGATACATAGTGTAAAGGTAGAATCATTCTTACTATAAAGACCATATCAATAACATAATCTACGTCATTTTTTATTTTATATATGTATTATAATTATTTCCCCTCTTCTTCTTCCGGTATAAAGATACCAATATCTTGTATTTTTTTTTTTAACTATCTTGTTTACATTATCTGTTATATTTTCACTTTTACATGACTTTATTTTTCTCTTTTGCCACGTGCATACTGCTTGACTTTCACAGTATACCCACAAACAGGCCTTGGTGGGATTTTTAAAAAAAATTTTTAATGTATATGTGTTTTTATTGTATTTCTTTGTAAACAAAAAATTTTCTTTTGAAAATATTTTTTTTTTAAAAAAGTGATTTTCACATTAATATTTTATGGACTGGTTCTGACGCGTATGACTGATCACCTGGTGTACCGATGCAGTGCCCTAAGCACCATTGGGTAACTTTTCTGTAACAATAGAACCCCTTGTTATAAGTTAGTGACGGTCGAATCGGGATAATTTTCTTACGTCCCTTTGGCGCGTGTTCGCTATATATGATGTGATTTCAGGCGTCCTCGCGCCCCAACTACGTGCACAACTACCGGCCGCGCGTCGCCCCCCGCGCCCCGCACCGCCCGCCCTCCGCCCAGGCCCCCCCCTTCCCGCACATGGTGAGTCGCCCATCAAAAACACAAAAACATATCCGCACAAATGAATTTTTGAATTGGCAGCTTGAATGATATACGATGCGAGTGTGCATGGGTGCTGTAGTCGAGGAAGGCCGTGTGAGAAGACGTATGAATGCGGAGGAAGCGAGGGAAGTGTGCCAAGCAGGGTTGTGCAATATATAAAAAACCAATCGTTTAAAATTATACAATAGAAAGTAATATTTTAGATATAGTTACGTCCATAAAGGACCTTGAAGTAGTTTTGGACTATAAACTTAGCTTCAATGAACATATAGATAACTTAATAAATAAATCTTTAAAACTACTAGGTTTCATTAACAGAATATCAAAAGATTTTTCTAATCCTCTTACACTAAAGACTCTTTACTGCTCACTTGTTCGTCCTCTCTTGGAGTATGCTGCTGTAATCTGGTCTCCTTCCTATGTAGGCCGTATCAACCATATTGTATCGGTGCAACACGCCTACTCAGAAAAGTAGCATGGATGATCGCTCTGGGGAGAGATGATTACACCTATGAAGATATGGACTCAATGTTGAGAATCTCTAGTCTTCAAAAGCCTAGATCTAACATTGATTCCATTTAAATAGCTAAATGGCATGATAGATGCACCATCTTTACTGACTCGCGTGACTTTCTGTATTCCAGTCCGTAGGTTGAGAAATAATGACGCGCTGTTCCTTAGTCACCACAAAACTAACTATGGTTTTCATGCCCCATTGTCTCGATTGTGTCGTATTGTAAACTCAAGACGGGATCTGGACTTGTTCGGTGTAAGTCTATCAAGATTTAAACATTCACTGAAGTAGACCCGATCCTGTCTCGAGTGTGTCCACATTTTATTCTAACTGTCTTAGCTTCACCAATTTAATGTTCTGTCACTTATTTTTACTGCTTGTTATCCTTTTTATGCTTAATGCCCGCTTTATATGGGACAGTTTCTTGTTCAGAAAAACTACACAGTTTTCTTGTTCAGAAAACTGTGCAGTCTGTCAAACTTCTGTCAAAAGACACGCTAAATATGTGTATTTTTGAAACGCGATTGTAAGTTATTATCGTATGTCTGCTCTCAGGAAATTGTATATTTAGCTAATAATGTAAATATGTTATTGGTTTTTTACGTATTTAAAAGCATACACTAAACCAATGTCTACTTAAACGTTTACATAAAAAACATTGACTGTCATGTCAGCTTAAATCTTTTTTTTATTTTTTTTTATTTAATTAAATCATCATACAATGCATATACATTATACTCCCAGGAGTTATTAGAACTCATTCCGACACATTCAAATCTGACACTAGCACACAGTTTTTCATGCAGTTTTAGCTTTATACGGGACCGTTTTCAGACTGCACAGAAAACTGTGTAGTAAACTGCGCCATATAAAGTGGGCTTAACTCTATATTTTAAAATGGATTTTTCCGTAAATAAAAATAAATAAATAAAATTTTTTTTTAAATATGGATATCAATAATGAATCCGTTCTCTATTTCCAGCAGGCGATCCGCGCGCCGCGCATGAAGCGCCCGACGCCGACGCTCGTCACGTGCGCCGTGTGCGGCTCCCGCTGGGCGGACCCCGCGCGGCTGCACGAGCACGTGCTGCGCGACCACTCCGGCCTGGTCCCGCCGCCGGCCGGCCCCGGCGGGCCCGCGTAGGCCGCGTCCACCCAACTCTCACAAAACGACGGGGCTACGGACAGATGACGCTTTTCTGGGTCGGGCTGTTATCACAACATTATTACAAACAACATTTTGTGCGTGTCCAAATACTCGTAGACTATACAATTTGACATCTCAGCAGAGACGAGAAATTTGAAAGGGAATATGGATATCTAGGCTATATCTATATCTAGCTAGCGAGACTAAAAAGTAACATTTTTTAAATGAATACATATTACTACTTTCCCTTATCCGCACCCAATGGTGCATAGGGCACTGCATTCCTGCACCAAGTGCAGTGTATCTTGATCATTTTATTACACGAAGGCAAGATGATCAGTCTTTAGCCCGCTATATATGGGACAGTTTACTACACAGTTTTCTGTGCAGTCTGAAAACGGTCCCGTATAAAGCTAAAACTGCATGAAAAACTGTGTGCTAGTGTCAGATTTAAGCTGACATGACAGTCAATGTTTTTTATGTAAACGTTTAAGTAGACATTGGTTTATTGTATGCTTTTAAATACGTAAAAAAAACCAATAACATATTTACATTATAGCTAAATATAAACAATTTCCTGAGAGCAAACATACGATAAATAACTTACAATCGCGTTTCAAAAATACACATATTTAGCGTGTCTTTTGACAGAAGTTTGACAGACTGCACAGTTTTCTGAACAAGAAACTGTGTAGTTTTCTGAACAAGAAACTGTCCCATATAAAGCGGGCATTACGCTTCAGTACCAGTCCAAGGTATCACGCATGAAATATTAGTATGAAAATTTCATGTAAATAAATATTTCACGTTGACCCCCTACGGGATTCGAACCCGCGACCTCAGGCACGGTAGTCAAATGCGCTACCACTGTGCTACGAGGCGGACAATGAATACAAATACTTGTAGACAAATTACTGGATTATACCCATGCTGGGCTGATACCAGATATTATTGGTAACCCAGCAGAGACAGAGAAACTCTGGAAACGAATGTGGGTTATCTAGGCGTTTACAGGGCTTATGACCTATCATCGGCTGGGTTAAGTGGCCACTTGATGTATTACAACATTCCCCATTTCATCTAGTATTTGATATCCATATCTGCCAATATACAGTAAAATGGCGCGACGCTTCACGTGTGAACACTCTCTGTCATCCATTGAGAAAATTGCTAAGCATTTTAGCAGAAACCTTTATGATTGCAAGTGAGATTCTTACCGAATTATATCACCTACTAGGAAACGCAATTTTCTCAATGGATGACAGAGGGTTCACATGTGAAGCGTCGCGCCATTTTACTGTATATCGGCAGATATGGATATCAAATACTAGGTGAAACGGGGAATGTTGTAATGCATCAAGTGGCCACTTAACCCAGCCAATGACAGGTCATAAGCCCTGTAAAACGCCTAGATATCCATATTCCTTTCCGAATTTCTCGTCTCTGTTGAGATGTCAAATTGACATTATTATTACATCGATCGATCGGATTGATTGATTTTAGTGCCGAAGAATGTTTCAATATTAACTCGATAATCATAAAGCCTCCCTTTCAATGCAATCTGATTCAATATGACAGAAAATATATAAATGATTACTATGAAAATTGTGGTTTGAAATTTAACCGTCACATATTTAAAAATCGATTTGACAGCATTGCGTACAATTTTTTTATTTTTTATTATTATATTTATTTAGTACTATATAATTTTACATAGACTAATATTATTACACTACACCATTGATTTATAATACACTTAGATCTGCCTTGCAGAGCAAATCATTTAGAAAAATTAATGACACGAAGATTCCGCACCTCAATACACTTGCACGGGTCGACCTATCAGAGCCCTTCGACTGCCGGCAAGCATCCGCCCCACACCGCAAATGGTATGGGCTATATATAGGGTTACAGTAACAGTATACAATACTAACCCGTTCCTTACGAGGAGCGTTCATGAATTTTACCATGCATCTAAAATGACTTTTTTTTTCTAGTTGGCTATTATGAAGAAAATTTTCTTTAAAATAATAATTATTTTAGGGCTATGTAAACAAATATAAATAAACACTTACATGTGGAAAGTTTACACCATCTTTTTTGTTAATTTTATCCGTACGGTTTTTACACGGTTTCACTACACAGGAAGGCATTTCGGAATGTTTTCTGAACGTCCGACTCGGCCGGCGGTTAAATAAAATACTGGATACGCGTCTGGCGGAGTTGGAGGTTTTGGCGGAGTTGAAGTGTCATTCATTTTTTGGGTTCAGTTCAAATCTAAGTGTATTAATAAATCAATGCATTACACTTAATTAATTTTTTCCTAACTATTCTTATCTACACTAATATTTCTCACACATTTTTTAAACTTAGCCCTAAATAACTTTAAATTTTGTTCATTTTTTTATTTCTTCTGGCATCTCCTCATACATTTTAATGCCCTTATACATGAGACAATGAGGAAATCCACTGCCACCCGGAATTTGAATTTTAAAAATGCTTTCGTGTAGACGCGAATATTTAAAAATTTTGAAGTCGGATGAAATATCTCAATAATTTTACCCAAAAATAAATAAAAAATGTTGAAAATAGCATTAATTTCAAAATCTTAAACAATGACGTCACTCCTTGTATCTAAGTGTAGTGTTTTCCGTTTCCGTTTTTAAAGATGGCCGCCATTCACTCTCCCTAGAACAGCTGTTGACAGTTTAAGTGACAGTTGGCTGGAGAAATCGTTTGCATAGATTTTTGACAGTTTTGTTATTGGCTGGAGAAATATGTTAGCCGCCCGTTTTATGACGTCACTCCTGCAAAAATGACGCACTTGGTACATAGTAGTTTTTGGCGCGGTATTTGAAATGTGCTACTTTAAAAAATCGTATCTTCATCAATAACTTATATAAAAAAATATGAAATTTTTTTTTTGCTTAGTCAAATAGTACGTTTATAGAAAAAAAATACTTTAGAAAACAGTGGATTCCCTCATTCTGTGATATAGTTTTTCTTTTCTTTTCTAATCTTATATTTTTTGAACCTCTTGTTGCATATTTATGAAAAAAGTCATTGTTTTTTAATTTGTTTTGCAAATATGCTATGATATAATATGGAGGCTAATGCTGTCAAATCGAAGAATAATACAAAAATAATTTATCAGGTAATTCATCAGGTAATTCCTTGTCGTGTCCGCCTCATAGCATAACGGTAGGTCGCTGGTTCGACTCCCGTAGGGGGTCGACATGAAATACTAATTGACATGTGATTTTCATACATAACTAACTAACCCATCACGCCATTTCCCCGTAGGGGTAGGCAGCGAGGATAGAACACCATACCACTCTGTCCTGACAGACTTCCTTTGCTTCCTCTACAGTCATACATCTTCTCATGCACATACGCCGATTATTCCGACTTTTCACATGACCACTTTCAAGTACTTGACGTACTTGGTCATGCCAGGTTGTCTTTCTCGGCCTTCCGCGGCTTCTTCATCCAGACACACTTGCGTTTAAACTTCTTTTAGCCGTTCTTTCATCACTCATTCGCTCCACATGACCAAACCATCGTAAAAGGTTAATTTTGTGGATAATGCTTATCTCAGCCTTGCACTCTGCTCTAATTTGGACATTTGTACACCCTATCATACATAGTCTTACCACACATAGATCGCATTTCAACAGCATTCAGTCTACTTTCATCCTTGTTTTTCCAACACCACGCTTCACTACCACACATAAGGGTTGGTACCAGAACTCCATTGTGTACTGCCAATTTTGCTTCTTTCGATAAGTTCTTATTTGCCACTATGGATTTCAAGGCACCATTAACTCTGTTTCCGGCACTAACCCACTCACCCTCATACATCGTGTAATAAAATGCTCAAGATAGTGTGGGTTTTGGGATGTCGATCTGCCCAGAAGACGGGCGCTGCGGTGTGCTTCGAAGCGCGTCGACGACACGGCTAGTGACCCAGAAAAGCGTTATCCGACTCGACGAGCATGCGCTATGCGACAACGCGGTCCTTATCAGCCACAAATCGCTGGGAATAGACAGTTAATGGACAAAGGTAGCCTCACTCCTGTTAAAGGACCTCTCAATATCGTCGACAATTAAACAACACTGTTCAAAAATCCCTTATTACATCTCTTTCCAAGCGTTTATTTTTACTTTTTACAGATGGGCGCCGTAATTATTGACAGGCAACCATAGACCGAAAAATGCAATACTTCATGTTTTTTGTCTTTACGATAGTGAAGCACATGTTCTTTAGCTCCGATATTTATCGATATCGATGTTTATTGAGCCTACTTATGCAACGAGGATTATTCAAGTTGATTTTTTCCATGAAAAAATATAAAAATGTGATTGAAATTAAAACCTATTTGTTTTTTTCTTTGTTTGTCGCGACACAGAATTTCTCAATTTACATTACGACAATAAAATAGTCCTATGCATATTTGGGTTTTCTGTAGCTCCTGCACCCGATGACAAACTCCAATTAAGGAGTTTATCGGGACTGTATTTAAAGTTTCTTTTGTAAAGAAATTATGTATTTTTTGTAATATTATTTATTGAATAAAGACTGTTAAAAAAAAAAGTTGTACGACAGCGCTTTCGTAATATAAACTCTGCTTTAAAGGTGAGCATAAATAAAATATAAATGTGTTAAATTGATTAAAACTTCTTCATAAATAAAGTCGATTTTTATGAGAAATCGATTCAGTAACGCATTAGGACATCCCTAATCGATACATAATCGAGCTGTCACAAGTAAAATAAACGCTTGGAATTGGTATAGACATGGGTTACATTTTGTTTGAAATACCTCCATCTCCCATACTAACCTAACACTATGCAGGTACCGCCGGCCGGTCAGAAGGAGGAAAAGAGTCTAAATTTTTTATTTATTTAATAAATGTGAATGCAGAAGAATCAAACAATAAAACACAAAGCCGTCAGTGCAATCCATTTGTAAATCAGATAACTAATAAGCGAGATATGATCTTTTAAATTTTGAGTTTTGTGATGATCTCGTGTGAGATGTATAACCCTGTTTGTATTATTGATATCCCCAGCGAGACAGAGAAACAAATGTGGATTATCCGCGTGTTTACGACCTGTAGCTCAAGCACAGATAACTATCGACATAGTTAAAAGCATGCTATTCACGTGCTAACGCTAACGATTTGAGCGATCACAGTGACATTCGTTCGATACCGTGGTATCGATAGCCGAACATAGCCGATCTGAGCCGAGCGGGGTTGATGCACGCTATAACGCGGCCTTACGTCAAACGTCAAATCATCGCGCTTGGCTGATTTTTTATTATTTCGACTGCTTTTTCTCAATATTTGGCTTGCCGAAAACCGACTAAAATTATAATAAAGATTGAATGAAGATTTGTGCGAATAAGATATATCTCGGGAAATGGCTCGCGACTAGTATGCGCTCGTTTAATAATCCCGATCGATAACTTTTTAACGCGTGTTCCATTGTGATCGCGAAAACGTTAAACATCCATGGGTAAGAAATCGTTATCACGTCGCTTATTACCGAATCGGTACTGATATGTGATCGAGCAACTGTCATTGGCTGGGTCAAGTGGCCACTTGGCGTGTATTACAACATTCCCCGTTCCGCCCGTCATCTGATAACCATACGTGACAAATTTCGGAACTTCTATTAGTATGAGAGACATCTGTTGAGGAAATTGCTAAGCTTTTGGCTATCAACTTTTTCGGTATCATTTTCCATAGTAACTTTTCCTTTCCATCGTCGATATACATTTATTGATTCATCACAAATTTTGAGGCGTTTTCTAACTTTACTAATATGTATAGATGGTCAAAATGTATGTAATTAAGCCAACAAAACTATTGACTAAAATGATTATATTACTTTTAATATTTCATACATTTATATACTGCTGTAAAAATGCTCTTAAACATTCAATTTGTATTAAAATCCCTTTTTTTGTATTATATATTATTAAATAAAATTATCGATGGTACAAAATGATTAAAAAAAACTTATTTAACACATTTCAAAATGGATATTATTGATATCCCAACAGAGGCAGAGAAACTCTGGAAACGAACGCGGGTTATCTAGGCGTTTACAGGGCTTATGACCTGGGGTTAAGTGGCCACTTGATGCACTACAACATTCCGCATTCCGCCCACCATCTGACAAATTTTTTAAAGTATATATATTGAATTTGTACAGAAGTTTCCACATTTTGAGTGTGTTTTTCGACATTTTTTAACATGTTTTCTCTCTAGTGACATCTGTTGAGAAGATCGTTAAGCATTTTTGGCAATCTATCTTTATTGGTGTAGGTATTAAAAATAGGCATTTAAAAATGTCTAAAGCCCGCTATATATGGGACAGTTTACTACACAGTTTTCTGTGCAGTCTGAAAACGGTCCCGTATAAAGCTAAAACTGCATGAAAAACTGTGTGCTAGTGTCAGATTTAAGCTGACATGACAATCAATGTTTTTTATGTAAACGTTTAAGTAGACATTGGTTTATTGTATGCTTTTAAATATGTAAAAAACCAATAACATATTTACATTATTAGCTAAATATACAATTTCCTGAGAGCAAACATACGATAATAACTTACAATCGCGTTTCAAAAATACACATTTAGCGTGTCTTTTGACAGAAGTTTGACAGACTGCACAGTTTTCTGAACAAGAAACTGTCCCATATAAAGCGGGCATAAGACTTATGAATACCATTGTAATAAGCTCTTCAAGCTGTATCTACTGGTCCAACCCGCTGAGGGATACATAGATCCGTTACAAAGATGGCACATGACAAAATTTAAATCAGGCTTTTTTGGAAGCTATGATAAGTAAGGCGAATTTAGCAATTTTAGGTCAAAAGTTTTACCCTGAAATCGCATCTTTTAAACTAACTAACTAACCATCACGCCATTTAACTAGGCAGAGAGGATAGAACGCCATACCACTCTGTCCTGACAGACTTCCTTTGCTACCTCTACATTTCTCACTTTCAAGTGCTTGACGTACTTGGTCATGCCAGGTTGTCTTTCTCGGCCTTCCTCGGCTTCTACATCCAGGCACACTTGCATTTAAACTCCACATGACCGTACCATCGTAAAAAGCCCCTTCTTAATTTTGTGGATAATGCTTATCCGCCTTGCACTCTGCTCTAATTTGGACATTTCTACACCTATCCATAGTCTTACCCCCACATAGATCGCATTTCAACCGCAATTCACTCCTTGTTTTTCCACACCCGCTTCACTACCATACGTCGGCACCAGAACTTGCCCTTCTATAAGTAGTTCCTTTGCCACTATGGATAATGCTGTTTCCTTCTCTCAGTCCTTATCCACATTTCCGTTTCTTGTAAACATACTTCTAAACAAATTCCACATGCTTTACACTGTCATCCATTTACTATACATATATACGGTCATATTCACATTTCTTCAAAGACCATCCCATTTGACTTTTTCCAACATTCATTCAAATCACTCTCCTTGCACACATTGAAACCTTTTGACCAAGGACTGCAGCTCCCCTTCGCTATCAGCAAGAAGGACTGCGTCATCAGCGTACAAAAGGCAACTGACAGTTAGATCACTCATTTTCGCTTATACACTCATACTTTTCAATTTTCCATATACATCTTAGAGTAATGACGCGCAGGCAAGAGGGGCCCTAACGGTCAAAAACCATTCTATGATTGTCAAACACGAAGTTGGCTATAGTTTGCAGCAAAAACAAATGCCAATGTTTTACAAATGCCTAATGCGGCATTGGCATATCGACAGTAATCAACTGTCACTATCAACAGTAAACATACTTTAATTTACAAATTGATCACCTAAATTAAGAAAAACTGGTAAATAATGTAAATATGTTGATAAAAGGAAAGTTTTTATACAAAATAATACCCATGTGTTAGGACAATATATGCCAAAATCAATGTAAATCAAAATAATTATTTATCCAAATCAATCACCCACCTTTAACACCTTTGAACACTTACTGCTACAACCAAGCATACTACAATTCACCATTGCCGTTTTTCATGATTAAAATCAGGAAAAAATCCACTTATTTACTAGCAAGCGACGAAAGTGGCCGTTACGCCCTGTTGTCAAACAAATAATAATGGCCGCCAGCAGAGTGAAGTTGTCGCTAACCAAAAATTTGCAACGCTTCCGCTCGTGGGAAACGGCGAAAGGGCCTCTCTATAGCCTGCGCGCGTCATTACTCTCATACATGGATAATTATATTATTTTATACAAGTTGAACAACCATGGTGACACCACACATCCCAAATTGTTAAACTGTGATGAAAATGCTGGCTTCCTGTGTTTCCATTACGAACTGTTGACCAAGGATTGATTCCCCCATCTCAGAGGTCGAAATGATATAATTTTTTACATTTTGTACCATTGTTTAAGATCCCCCATACTATGAACGAAGTGAGAATTGAAATAGTTATGTAATTTTTCGTTTAAGTTAAAACTGTTGTAAGTAAGTTAGCTGTAATAAATAAATAATTGATAAATTTGAATTCTTTTCATATATATATTGTTGTAGATTTGAGGAAAAATAAAAATATAATGAAATATTCGTGTACACAATTGTTTTATTTGCCGTTGTCATTATCTAAGCGATCGGCTGCCAGTTCTAAAGTCGTAGTTCTGGCGCAAACTGCCGACGGATTGTCAACATCGGACGCCAAGAACTGATGCCTTGTAAAATAGGCAAGCGAGGTTTTACGTACAGCGAGATTTCACCGCATTCGAAGAAAAAATTATGCACAAAACAGAGGTGGCCCAAAATATGAGCCCTGTGGTACACCTTTAGTAGGTGTAACTTTTTAAGCATTATTCTGAAGACTTTGCGATACAGATCTCTGGGCAATAGAATCATCTACTGGAAGGTAGTGGAGTGGACAACTAGGCCTGCCAACTTGTTCCACCCTACTGGGAAGGAAGTTTCCCTATATCTTGTGTACTGCTTCTTGTCTGCCTTCTGCATCTACTGACCGTAGTGGAGTGGACAACTAGGCCTGCCAACTTGTTCCACCCTACTGGGAAGGAAGTTTCCCTATATCTTGTGTACTGCTTCTTGTCTGCCTTCTGCATCTACTGACCGTAGTGGAGTGGACAACTAGGCCTGCCAACTTGTTCCACCCTACTGGGAAGGAAGTTTCCCTTGGGGTTGAGGTGGAATTGGGGAGGAAAGAGCTTCCAGTTGTGGCCCCGTAGGTTGGTGTTGGGATTCAGCTGATACATCTCGTGCAGGGGGCAGTCCTAGTAATAAATTAGTATCTAGTAAGTTGAAATGAAATCCCCTCTCTTCCAATGATGTAAGTCCTAGTGCCTTTATTCCACCGTGATTTTTCAAGAATTCAGTCAGTCCAGCATCCGTCAGCTTCGCCGAGTACATCTGAACGATCGTCATCCAGGACGGCGGGATGTAAAGAAGAGGCAGCTCGGATTGAGGCTCAAGGCAGGTCCACCGCCGCAACTTCACGGCTCCAGTTATTGGAGGTTGCTGCGTCCGTTCCCGAACTTCAGCGTCTGTTATAAAGTCAAACTACTGTACTCAAAACTCAGCGATTGAAAAATTAAATGTAATCAGCAAAAGACCAATAATAAACATACATTTTTACAATAGTATTTTATTCGTAGTTTACACAAAAAAAATTATATATTATATATTATAAATTTAACAGAAGCTACGAATAATTTTCCAATTGAGAAAGGAATACGGTACATTTACAGGAGTTATGGCTGTGTAGCGGCCAGTGCGTTGGGCTACCATGCAAGAGGTAGCGGATTCAATCCCAACAGAATCGACATGAAATATTTATTCGTATGTGATTTTATTAGACTGATCATCCTACCTTCATGTAATAAAAAAATGATCACAATACACGGCACTTGGTTTATTGATGCAGTGCCCTATGCACCATTGGGTGCGGACAAGGGAAAGTAGTAATAATAATAATTATGAATTTTCATAAAAAAAGACAGAGAATTTTTTTTTTTGATTTTGAGGTTATGTTGTTTTTTCTATTTCCTGTACAATTTGAAATTTGTGGTTTACGACATGTTCAGTAAGTCAAATTTACAGTATTATCATATAATTTCTTTGTCGTTATGCTTCATTTTCGTTTGATGAGCTCTCTCCCCTCCTCCCACGTCAGGACCGCAGCCATCCGCTCAGCCGACTACACTCGGAAGATGGTCACCGACGGTCTGCCAGGATGGCGGGATCCATCTATCGGGTACTGGCTTGGCCATTATCGATACTCTCCGGTGATAGGTAGTTTGAATTCCTTCCAAAATTTAATCCCTACCTTCATCCATTCCGATTAATTTGTACCTGTTTTTTGAAAATCCGCTCACCTCAAATCATTCATTCTTCCTGTTAAATCAAGACTTGTTCTTTTCCACCAAAATCCCCTCGTCATACTCGCCATCCATCTCCAAGCTTCCCAGCAACCAGTTCTTGAATCCCCCCTCGGTGAAAGTGAGTTTATAGTGCGCTGTGCCCCCTCGGTTGTGTCCCGCTGCGTCAGTTCAACGTGGTGTTCAGGGTATTCCAGGATACTTCGGAGATAGTCTCAGGAGTCTCATCGTGACAGAACCAGGGGGTACATCATCTAACTGACTAACTAACCATCACGCCAATTCTCCGCAGGGGTAGGCAGAGAGGATAGAACGCCATACCACTCTGTCCTGACACACATCCTTTGCTTCCTCTACATTCATACATCTTCTCATGCACATACGCCGATTATTCCCACTTTTCACATGACCACTTTCAAGTACTTGGTCATGCCAGGTTGTCTTTCTCGGCCTTCCTCGGCTTCTACATCCAGGCACACTTGCATTTAAACTTCTCTTAGCCGTTCTTTCATCACTCATTCGCTCCACATGACCAAACCATCGTAAATGGTTAATTTTGTGGATAATGCTTATCTATGCCTTGCACTCTGCTCTAATTTGGACATTTGTACACCTATCATACGTAGTCTTACCACACATCGCATTTCAACAGCATTCAGTCTACTTTCGTCCTTGTTTTTCCAACACCACGCTTCACTACCATACATAAGAGTTGGTACCAGAACTCCGTTGTGTACTGCCAATTTTGCTTCTTCAGTACATCATCTATCTCAGTTTATTTTTGGCTTTCTTATATCAGATGTGTCTTCAGATTCGGATACTTTTGGTTCTGACGTGGTCTTCAAAGTGTCATTGCCCGTCTTGAAAAAGGGACAATTCGTTCTGCGGTGCTTCATTCTGCTGGACTGGTTGGTATACGACTTGTTACAGGGTTCACACTGAAAAAATTAACTTAGGTTATTACATAAAACAAATAATGCTAACTAGAATTCATATTTGCTCTTTCATAGGGCTTTTACATAGACATTTTTAAATGATTACACAGTAGGTAGCTATTCATTACCGCCAGAGATGGCATCCAGACACTGTTCCCTAAAATGCACTAGATTTGTGTTGAAAACATCAATATTGTTAGTATACTTGTTAGCCAGTGCGTGCATTCTTCGTATCGGTGAGTTAGCACTGTAATTGGTCGATGATTGGCTACAGTAAAATAGTGCATTACTACGGGTAACTCGACCAGGCACTCGTATACTAATTCAATTTGTTAGTTGACAACAATCAAACATAGATTTTAATACTTTGAACAGAAAGAGCAAATCATTTAATATTCTTCTATTTTCTAATGTTTGTATATTCAAAAAGTTATACATTACTATTCACACAAACAAAATTATGGAACGGTGGATGACAGTAGATACCAGGGGTTGCTGTGTCCGTTGCTTCACCTCTGTGTTCCTTACAAAGTCAAACCACCGCACACCTAATATTCTTGCCTATTTTACACATGCACAAAACAGAGGTGGCCCAAAATATGAGCCTTGTGGTGCACCTTTAGTAGGTGTAAGCATTATTCTGAAGACTTTGGGATACAGATCTCTGGGCAATAGAATCATCTACTGGAAGGGATGGAAGGTAGTGGAGTGGACAACAGTACAGTTTGTGGAATCCATATGTGATACGATGGTGATTTAAAACGTGTCTAATAGTATACCATGAAAGGGCGGTTTCCGGTGTGCGTTCTCATGTGGCTGACAACATCGCCGGAGCGCTTGAACGTCTTGCTGCACAGCGTACACGGGTAGTTCCGCGCGTCCGAGTGTATCCTCCTGTGCCGCGTCAGGTCCGAGGACTTTGTGAACGAGCGCCCGCACGATTCGCAAACGTACGGCTGGAAGAACACGGTTAAAGGTGATGGAGTCTAGTCAATCAAATCAATAACCAAATCTCTTCCAAGCGTTTATTTTACATTTGACAGATGGGTGCCTATAATTATTGACAGGCAACCATAGACTGAAAAATGCAATACTTTATGTTTTTGTCTTTACGATAGTGAAGCACATGTTCTTTAGCTCCGATATTTATCGATATCGATGTTTATTGAGCCTACTTATGCAACGAGGATTATTCAAGTTGATTTTTTCCATGAAAAAATATAAAATGTGATTGAAATTAAAACCTATTTGTTTTTTTTCTTTGTTTGTCGCGACACAGATTTTCTCAATTTACATTACGACAATAAAATAGTCCTATGCATATTTTGGGTTTTCTGTAGCTCCTGCACCCGATGACAAACTCCAATTAAGGAGTTTATCGGGACTGTACTTAAAGTTTCTTTTGTAAAGAAATTATGTATTTTTTGTAATATTTTTTATTGAATAAAGACTGTTTTACGACAGCGCTTTCGTAATATAAACTCTGCTTTAAACGTCTGGGTATGTTTATAAACTACAAAATGTTGAGCAAAAATAAAATATAAATGTGTTAAATTGATTAAAACTTCTTCATAAATTAAGTAGATTTTTATGAGAAATCAAAACGCATTAGGACATCCCTAATCAATACAAAATCGATCTGTCAAAAGTAAAATAAACGCTTGGAATTGGAATAGTTTATTATTTGTTTTCGGCATTTCATGGAGTT